>VMDR010004203.1:0-62639 GCA_007922815.1 Macrotus californicus
CAACTTGTCACGAGAGCTCTCAGCTCTTAAGTTAACTTAAGAGTTAAGAGAAGGGTACTATGGAAGGCAGTTCACATAATTTTCACAGGACTGAGGATGAGATAAAATTGGGAGCTATAAAAAGATAATGGTCACTTACTTTAGATTGAAGTTCAAGAAGATCAGAATGGCCCATAGCAGGCTCTGACACCACTTTTTGTAAAAAGTCCAATTCTTTTTTCTTGCTCTCTAATTCTTTAGGAAATTTTTCAGTTACCATATATGAATTAAACTTTATCTCCTCCTCTAGTCTCTTCATTAAACCTTTAAAAATAAAAAAAATGAATATTCAGCCCATGAAAATAGGTCCAGTGATATTCTATACATTTTAAAATATAAGACCTGGCCCTGGCTGGTGTGGCTCAGTGGACTGGGTGCCACCCTATGAACAGAAAGGTCGCTGGTTTGATTCCCTGTCAGGGCACATGGCTGGGTTGTGGGCCAGGTCCCCAGTAGGGGGCGTGCAAGAGGCAACCCAGCAATGTAATCTATTGCACATTGATGTTTCTTTCCCTCAGTTTTCCCCTTCCTTCTCTAAAAATAAATAAATAAAATCTTAAAAAAATAAAAGCAATAAAATACAAGACCTGTACAGCAGGCATATTTATCAAAATACCCATAGACCTATCTGCATAATATGTCTGTGTGCAGTACCATACGAGATTGGCCACAGAAGTCATCTGACATCATTAGAATGGTAATGAAAAAGGACAATTTACATGGAAGAAATGTTAATTACAGAAAAAATATTGTACTATTATGATCTTTCCAAATTATCACCCAACTCTTTTATACTCAATAATGTGCAAGAGTAACATTTGCAAAAACAGCCAGCTAGAACGAGGGGAGCACAGTCAGTAACGTCAGGAGAACTGCGGGGGTGGGGGGGGGACCAGGCGTGCGCCTGGACAGCGGGGGAGCCAGTGTGTGGGACGCACGGTTTTCCAGCCCTGACAGCCGCTTTGCTGTCCGTCTGAAACTGGCATGGAGTGGTACTGATTGTCAACTGTGGTTGGAAAAGAAAAAAAAGCCAGGTGTATTGCTGGGTCACATTTTGCATCCTAAGTAAGAAATCCAAGAACCAAATGACAACACGAGTAAAATCCAGGTTCTTTCTTCTATTTGTGGTCATTTACTGTTTTTTTTTGCAATATTTCTGAGGCAACTTTTATTTCTATTCTGTTACTTCACAAGTGGTAACACATTATAATTTCTCTGCCTCAAAGCAATAAAGATATCATTAAAAGTACACATTAAAATCCGAAAAGGAAATTATCTACCTTCATTATCTACACTTCAGTTTTCCATGTTTGGTAAGTTTTGATTTTGCAAAGTATCAGTTTATAGTTAAGTAGTAACTTAAATTATCTAAGATTCAATAGTTTTCTTATTTTGGCAGAGTACATAAATATACACACAAAAAGATTTTTAGTAATGGTTTTGTTATAAATTCCCAGCCTAAAGAGCTTTTAAAAGTTTATTTCAGATCTTTCCATTACACATTTACAAATTCTGGCTTGACTTTTTAAAACACTGGACTTCCGGTTTAAGTAATCTTCGTACGTAGATTGCATAATAAACCTGGCCTAAAGCCTTAAAATTATTTTTAGTTCTGTTGTGCTAACCATATATTAACGTAAAAACTTATTAATGGCAAATTCATGAGTTTTCCATTCATCCCTACAATTTCCCCCTGAATTTTTAGGGACTGGGGAAAGAGAGGGAAGAGAAAGTGTTTAATGAATCACCCTATAATTATGCAGTCATTCCGATGTGGTTTCTGATTAAATCTACATCCTGGTTTCTCCGGCTATTAGATGACTAGTTTTTTCCATCTCTAAGTCCTTAAATGTACTACATGTAATCAGAGATGTAAGAAATCAGAATCTGCAATGCTTTAAAAGATTTAAAATTCTTAAATATTATTTTCCTTATTTAAAAAACCTTAAATATTCTTTTCCTTATTTAAACAACGTTTCTAATTCTAGAAAACACAATCTGTAGTGACAGCAAGCAGATCAACGGTCGCCTGGGGCTGGGTGGAGGGGCAAGAGGGAGACATTGCAGAGGCACAAGGAAATGTTAGGGCTGATGAATATATTTACCTTGATTAGGTTGATGGTTTCAAATCTTATCAAGTGTATACTTTAAATATATGCAATTTATTATTTGTCAATTTTACCTCAATAAAGCTGTTAAAAACCATGACAATAGAATTCCTGTATTTTAAATTCTTCTCTTAAAATTTTTAACTTAGACCTTGAAAAGTAGTTGTATGTTTTTATGCAGTTTTTTAAAAATAAACTTTTGAAATTCTGGTCACTAAAATCTCAGCAGACTTTTGTTTTTAATTAAAAACCCCTGAAAACACCTTCCTGACCCTACTATAATTGAACAAGTAGGTTCTTTTATGTAATAAACGTCACAAAGGTATAGAGTATCAAGATGAATTTGAGTGTTTTATAATATGGCTGTTACTCTGAAAAAATACAAATTACACTGTTACCCTAAAAATAATTTTTATATTACTTAAGTAAATAGCAACTTTTCACAAACCTTTTTGTTACTGAAGAATTTAGATGGGCCTTATTAACTAAGTACCTGGATCAATGAACATCTGCTCCATCTAGTCTTTTCCTAAGCTGCTGAATACAACCCTTAAACTGTTTCCCAAGATGTCAACAAAGCAAGAACTTTAACTTCCTGCCCCCCATTCCCTGTCCACTCACAAAAAACATGTATTACATACATAATACTAATACTTCAACCATTTTCTCCTAACTTGATCCCCCTCCTATGTGTGGAAAAGATCATGCTCTCCCATGCAGGGCTGAGGTCTCTACTCGCACCTCCCAAGTCCTTACTGACTGACTACTCACTGAGTGCCAGCTATGTGTGATCTAGTGTGTAGGGCCTGGAAACAGAAACATCAATTACGACTTGGTGACTCTCCTGGAGTTTAGCTGAGTCAGAGTTAGATATGCCAACAACGAACACATTGTGGTCACTGTTATAAAACATTCAATACAATGTGGGGGGTACAACTGGGGCAAACAAGGAAGGCTGTTATCAGTTTTCACCTTTTCCTCCTGAAACTGCAAATCTCCATTTGTCTGACTTTCCCGCAGCACGCGAACTCCATGCCTCTACCCTCCCGCAATCCAGGCACAGGCTGTCTCATTCACTTGCACACTCCCTTTCCTGCCCTCTTTTTGAAGACGAGCAGTCAGAAGCAGCTTATCCCTTTATCTCTCCATCTGTCATGTGCTCAGCCTACTATCTTTATGTTCTTTCAGGTCACTGCACCTCAGAGTGGAATGTCTTCCACGCCTTCACCTTTCCATCTTTAACACACCTCAGTGGCCACAACGTGCAGGAAGCCATTTGACTCTGTATTAGCCTTCAGTGCTTTGCCTCTTGGTTTGTTCTCACAGAACCCTGTGCTGAGCTCCACATTCATCTCGCTGCATTTTAACTGCCCACTGCTTGTCATTCCTCCATTACGCTGCGAGCACCTTATAGAAATATTTTTGCTTTCTACTCCTAACAGTTAGCATAGTATCTGACATGCAGTAGATGATCAATAAATACTGAATTAAAGGACTGTTGGTTTGAGCTGATTATTTTTATTAGTACTTAACATGCAATTGATTTTATTGTTTAGCAGCATCTACTAACATATTACTTATGTTAATATTAATATTTTAAACCAACATCCCAAGAGATGAAACAGAACTTTGTCCATTTTATTACTAAATAAACAATTATGCATTTCCTGGTCCAAATGATTTCTATTTAGACTAGAAAGCCAAAGCAAAATAAAGACTAACAACTCAAGTTAAAAAATGAAGTATTACTATCACTGGATATATCTTTGAATACTCTGTTTTAGTTGCCAGAATTAAAACATAGTAGCAAGAAATATTTAACCTAATAAAACTGAGGATGACCCACACTGCAGAAACACGTGTTCAGGCTGCATGTGAAATGGTGTTAAACTGCAGTGATCAGCCAACTATTTAATGGGTTTCTTTTTAAGATTCATCTTAACTTTTTACAGTGAAGATGTGAATGGCTCTACATCAAATCCAAAGAACATATACCAAGAAGATTTATATTATACTATGGAGAAAAAATCATGAAAATTTTTATTTTCTCTTGTCCTGAATTTTAACATTAAAAAGTGAAAACTTAGTGAATAAAGAGACACCAACAACTAAATGCATGCACTTCCAGCTATTGCTTGAATCTGAATTCACAATGACTGAGACTAAGAAATTCTACGGAAAGCCACTAGTTAACAGGTATTAATGATTTATCTTGTAGGGAGTACTGTACCCTGGGGGTGGGGAGTACTGTATTTTTAATTTTTAATTTAGTTTTAGAGAGAGGGGAAGGGAGGGAGAAAGAGAGGAAGAGAAACATTAAATGGGAATCAGTTGCCTCTCGCCCCACCCCATCCCGTTCCCCCAAGTGGGAATTTGGCCTGCCATCTGGGGCATGTGCTCGGACATTCCACTGTATGGATGGACCACGTCTGGTTTATTCAGTCATCAGTTTATGGACATTTGGGTTGTTTCTACTTTTTGGTTATTATGAGTAATGCTGCTATGAACATTTGTGTATAAGTTTTTGTGTGGACATATGTTCTCTTGGGTAGATATTTAGAAATGGAATTGCTGGGTCATGTTGTAATTCTGTTTCACATTTTGAGGAACTGCCAAACTGTTTTCTAAAAGAGTTGCCCCATTTTATATTCTTATCAGCAACACATGAGGGTTCCAATTTCTCTATTCTCACCAATACTTGTTTGTCTTTCCTTATTATGGTCATGCTATGTGTTGTGTCTTAGAGTATAACATTTCAAGGAATACCACAGAAAAATGGATTAACCCTTTCATAGCTGGATATTGACATTGGAATACGTCTCCAATGCCCATGGGAGCTGTGCGCTGATCTTCTAGTTTATGTGGCTTCCCTTCTGAGGAACAAAAGCACTTCAAAAATGCTTAGGATGGATTCAGTGGTATAATCTGGGATACTGAAAAAATTTATCCTCTGTGTAAAGCTAATGTGACAACAGAGATCCCCATGTCATTAGCACAACCCTAAACGTATGAAAAATACTCAGTTTTAAGGGCCCAGCATTTTATTCTTTGTCTTCATAGTCCTGGTTTAAAACAATGATGCACATTTTTTCTCCATCCATCTTTTTCATAACATCCATCCTAAGTACTTCATATACTCCCAAACTACCGAGCCGCCCCCCACAATGGTTTCCATTACGCTCACCCTCTGACAAAGCACTGAGCAGGAATTTAAAACCCCAGGTGAAAACTTGAAGACATCTGCGTCAGGGCTCTCCTTCATTAGCTAGAAAGGGACACTCCAAATGCTGAGACAGCACGTGATGATAACTCTCCTTAGCTGACTGCTTTAAGGAAGACTACTGATTTAAACTAATAGTCTCTGATCACCTATATCGTGTAATAATTTCCACTTACTTTCAGGCTTTGCATCTGCTGCTGCATGGCGCATCATTTTCAGCTGGTTTTGTACTCTTTGCAGTCTCTGCACTGCATGAAATAGCTTTAAAATAGAATTAGATCCATTACTTGCTTAGTCTAGTAAAACCTACCACTCATACAGATAATGAAAATGTAACTTCCATATAATTCTTGTGATATAAAAGGAACAAATAATAAGAACTAAGAAAATTACTATGTTAAATCCCAAATGTAAATGATCCCCTTAATACCCTTTCATGTAAAACTTTTTTAAAAAGAGCTTTCAGAAATTAAAAAATATATATTTTCTGAATTTGGTGATCAAGGAAAAACACTTGTTAAAGAAACATAGGTACCAGGCTTTTCTTGTTATAACATGGCTTTTCCTAACTTAAGGAATGCAAGCTTTCTCACAGATGATCTCTCCGGATCAGAACCGGTCTAAGTGACCACTCGGGGCCGGACAATGCAGCTTACTGCCAGAGTGGGACTACTGTGATGCCAGGCAAGTTCGAAGAAAGGCAAACAGCTGCCCATTTAGAAGGAAATGGAGCTGATCTGAACTATATTTTTAATGCATAAGTCTACTCAGTTTTAAGAATGACTCTTAACAAAATAAAAGTAATTATTTTCTGGCCAAATTATTTTTTCTTTCAGGCAAAGTGTAACAATGGGGATGGTGAGTGTTTTAGAGCCTTCTCCTGATTTGCTGCTTCACCACTGGAGTAAAGTGGAGGTGATACTGGGTCAGTGGGGTAGAAGGGAAGCTACAAAGGAAAGCAAGACACGCTTGAGATTCTGGCAGTTTTATCGGCAGTTAGCCTTACTGCTGACATTACAATGAATATTCTGTAATGCTGGAATGACATGCATCCGACAGGAGCCAAGAGGGAGTACAGAGACACACTGGGCACAGAACCCTGACAGTGGTGCTGTTGTTGCTGCTGGCACCACAGAGCACTCCTAGAAGAGGACTCCTTCACGTTCACCGAGGGGAACATGAACTTCTAAAATGATTCTCTCCCTACATTTGAATTATCAGAGGAACTATTTTTTTCACCACAAGAATAAACTTTCATATGGATACCTGATTCTTTTGTTCCTGTTTCTGTTGTGCAAGAAATTCTTCCCTCTCTTTTTCAACTCGAAGTTGCCTTGCTATTTTAAGCATCCGTTGATGATTCTGAACTGTCTCCACCTACAGTAAGGGAATAAGAAGTACACGGTACAGTAAGGTTTAAGGAAGCTTTTAGCATGTCACGTGACTCAGACATCCACTTATCATTTCCTTTTGGTAAATAGTCCTCCCCAGAGATGACAGTAAAGCTCTGGACTCCAGGTCCTTAAAGGTTTTGGGCTACTGCCTAGGGAGATTCCCTTTCAGTCAGTGCTATTTGAGTCCATCCTTAGATGTAAACCCATGCCTTGCTTAATCTTTATTTGCATTCCGAAGTCTTTGCAAGCGCTTAACACTTGGGGCCCAAGCCTTACAGTGCTAGTTCTTGCCTTACCCTCTTCTTCAGACGTTCAACTCTCTTAATGAGCTGATCCTTTTCTTCCTCCATTGCACTGATATCCTAAAGAAGTAGTCAAGAAGACGCAATAAGAAAAAGTATTCTTCTAGAACTCAGACAAGGTTTTTTGATAATTATGCATCTATCGTTTTTATCACTTATTACCAGAGCATTAAGGAACAACGACCCCAGCTGGGATAAGGGTCGTTCCTGTTCCCCCCACCCCCAGGGTTCTTTACACCCGGTAATTTAGGTGGCAGTTTGGCAGCTTTTCAAGAATAGCAACTAAAACAGGTTATAAGGTACCAATGTCAAGCTGCCAGCCGGCACACTTGTGTTCTGATTCCAAATATGGGCACACGGTTTTTCAAAAATCTTCTGTAATGGGAAGTGTGCCGGTCTAAAAACACGAGCAGCTGCCGACAGCCTATCCGCTGTTAAATACCACAGTACGCATTCTGACAATATTCCATCAAAGTTATTTTTAAGGCTATGGTGTTTTCAAGACATAATTTTGTGTCTGGTTTTGTCAATTAACAGATTCCCTCCCTAAAAATAAAGACTTCAAAAATAAACCACCTTCCTTTTAACCAGCTCCATAATATTTTCTAAGGAAAACAAACAAACAAATCCTTCCTAAACCTAAACTACTAATAGCCTAACCAGCACAGCAACACTAAAGGGAAAACTGTACGTGCAGTTGGTATTGGTAGAATTGGGGAAACAGGTACCCTACTCACTGCAAGTGGCTTTGCATTGAAGAACAGTATCAAAAGCCTTAAAATATGTGTATACCTTCTAACCCAGTAATTCCACCTCTGGGAATTTGTCCTAATAACATATGAATGAAAGGTCACTGACTTCTCTATAAGAATTCTCATAGTTGCTAATTATATCTAAAATTTGGAAATGATCCAAATGTCTGAGTTATTATTACATGAACTATGTTATGATACAATGAAAGTCATTAAAAGTTATGCAAAAGAATGTTTAATGACATGAGAAAAAGGCATGATATGAAATCACCTGAAAGAAGCAGATTACAGCATTTATGCATAGTATGATACCCAGAAAAAGATTTAAATAGAGTCACTAAAATGCTAATAGCAGTGATCTCTACAGCATGGGATTTTAAGCGAATTATTTTCTACTTATTAATTAATCATATTTTCCACAAAGAATATGTTCAAGATACGTTCTTTGGTAGTAATTAACGAAATTTAAATTGCAGACTGCATTTCATCCATTTGGCTTAGTCGTATGGCAGAGTGGAGAAACAGCAGACGGACATGCACCCTCTTCTACACTGTGCTGTAAGTCACCCACGGGTCTTTCTTCCCCACTAGTGTGAGTCATCCTAACACACTCAACAAACTCTTACAGAAACTTCCAATGTTTCCTGATTGAAGGAGAACATAAAGATGGCATCGGTAACTCAAGAATTCTAAAAGTAGAAACTTCACGAAAGTGAGAACTAGCAGGTGTTCGGGGGCAGAACTTCCATGCCTGGTGAGACTGTGAAGCATTAAGTGATGTGCATCGAGAGTCCTAAAGGTGCTCTTCCTCCTGGGAGCTGCCTGTGCCTTTCCCTTCCCCTCCTCCCTCCTCCCAAGTGTGCATCTCCTAAAGTCTATGGGACCCCAGGAGACTTGCAACCAGGGCAGCAATGGGCAGCGGCAGCACCGGGGCTAGCCCGCTGAACCTGTCCCCAAGGCCCCTTTCCTCTGACTCCCCAGTGAGCTGGCCGCAGCTCTGCCCTGGCTACTTCCTTCCCTAACACTGCTAGACAGCCAAAGCAGCCTCACCTCGTCTCTCTCCTGTTGCTGCTTCTATCCTAGGCTTTGCTTTGTTTCACTGTCCCCAGCTTTAATAAATGTACTCTCAAAAAAGAAAGTACTAAAAGTTTCATATGTTTTAATAAGTAATTCCATTGCTAGAAATTTAAGTTAAGGAAACAATCACAGATATACAAAAATAAATTTATGTGGAAGATAATCATAGCATTATCTGTAACAGCAAAAAATGAAAACAAAAAACCAAAAATGGTTAAACTTTCCACACAATGGAATATTACTTAGTTATTAAAAATCATATTGTAGAAAGATAACAATAGGAATATATTCATGATATAATGATTTAAAAAGCAAGATACAAATAATTAAGGATAAAGTGATACCTCCCAACACACACACAAGAAACCTGAAATAATAAACAAAATGTTAACAATTGGACAATATATCTTTGTTCTTTTTCTGCTTTCTATAATATATACTGGAGATATATATATATACACATACATATACACATATATGATAGATAGATATATAAAGTCCATAGTAGCGCTCTATATGGCACGTGAGAACTCACTGTGAATTTACCATGTCCTCACCAGTTTGTTCAGTAAAGAACTAGCAAAGGTCCTACAGAAGAAAATCTGCCTTCTGCCATCCTCCTGGTTTCCATATAATCTTAAGACTCATGTTGAATTCATTAAAAGCAAAAATACTAAACCTAATATTATTCAAATAAATAAATATTGTTATATTTTCTTTTCTTTACCCTTCTTATTTCTGCTGTAGAAAATCCAGATGTCTTAAGCTGTTCACATTCTTTATGCAAAGTTTTAAAGGCCTCCATCAACTCTTCATACTAAAAGAACAAGTTAAAAAATTACAAACTGATGACCACATCCAGTAGGCTTTTCTTAATCAGGTTATCTATAAATTTACGTACAGTGATCACTGAAATCATTATAAGCGTAGCATTAAAAATACATCATGAACATTTATACAGGATACAAAACAGTAGGCCTGTAAAGTGTGGTCAGTAAACACTTCTCCAGCTTCCTCTCTGGTCACTTTCCTACCGCACACTCTATATTCTGGCTAGCAGAACTCCTTTCAGTCCCTGGAACATTCCATGCTCTCGCTTCAGTTCACAAACCCTAGTCCCTCTGAGAATACTGTATGATTCCCCTCATCCCTACCCTGAGTAACACCTATTCATCCTTCAGATCTCAGCACTGATATCATTTCCCTCATAGAAGACTTCTCTAGCCCTATGTCCGAGTATCACAATATCAGAGTGGATACCATGTAGAATCACGATTGTCTAGCTCCTCACCCATTTCCCTCCATTAGACAGTGAGAACCAGAAGATAAGAATTGCATTGATCATGCACATCTTTGTGTCCCTCGGGCCTAGCACAGTGCATAACTCATATAGGTGTTCAATGAAGAGTATGTGAGTGCATGAAGAAAATCACACTTAACCAAAGTTTTAAAAAAATAACATTTTTTGTGGACAGGGTCAGGAAATATTTTTCTGGACTACTCATATCCTAAAAATCTATAAATTATTTAAAGCTCTTTATTTGGAAAGAAAGTACCCATTTTTATCAGGGTCTCTGCTAAATGAGTGGCTAAATATGTAAGTCATTTTACACCTCAGATACACTGCAGGAACAGTCTCTTTTTTAAAGATTTTATTTATTTATTTTTAGAGAGAGAGGAAGGGAGTGAGAAAGAGACGGAGAGAAACATCAATGTGTAGTTGTCTCTTGTATGGCCCCCACTGGGGGCCTGGCCTGCAATTCAGGCATGTGACCTGACTGGGAATTGAACCGGCGACATTTTGGTTCGCTGGCTGGCACTCAATCCACTGAGCCACACCAGTCAGGGCAAGAACAGTCTTTATTGTCATGAATTCTTCCATTAACTTGCTGGGCATATTCAGTAAAAACTACTAATAAACTTCCTCCAGAGAAATGGTTTTTATCAAACCGATGGCAGAGTATATATAGGGAACTATTCGCATTATACTTCTCTATCTCCTGCATTATGTAAAGCCTTCCAAGGTGGTCACCAGCTGGGGCGGCTTCATCCTGCTGTTCTCTCCATGGCATCTACTGTGATGCTTCATACGGTATTTGCAGGAACATAGCTACCACAGGAATGTCTTAAGGGATCAATATCGACTCTATTTTGAGTTACTGCCATGCTTATCCAAAATAACAAATTATATGGATGAAAAAACATTTACTTGTTTTGATTAATCCAAATTTTGAGCACATACTATATAGAAGCAATGCTACAAAACCCTAGAAGCAAAAAATGATGGATAAGACATGACACCTGCCTTTATATAGACTTCGTAACCTACTGGAAGAGACAGACTGACAAACTCCTTACGAAACTGGCACGATCCATCTATGCACATACTATGGAATACAGAGCACAAGGTGCTAAACAGAGGCTCTGTTCTTTTAAAATCAAAGTCCTTTGAAATCTTTAGCCAGAATTCTCTCTTTTCATCATCTCTGATCAGCAATGTGCTTTTTTTTTAAGTCCTTACCCAAGGACATTTTTTCAAAACATCAATGTGAGAGAGGAACATCAATTGGTTGCTTCCTGTACGTGCCCGGACTGGGGATCTTCAGCACTGGGACTGGGGATTGAACCTGCAACCTAGGTATATGTCCTGACTGGGAACTGAACCCTCAACCTTTTGGTTACAGGACAATCAACCAACAGAGCCACACCAGACAGGGCAACAATGTGCTTTTAATCCCAGGACCCAGGAGCCAGACCTGGCAGAATCCTCAGTGGTCAAGAGCTTTAAGATCTTAAAAGGCCAAACCCCAGGACTAATCCAAAACTCTGGTGAGGAAAGCGCACTGAAATTTCACGTCCCTGGCCCTTTCTCTGTTTTCTGTCTGACTGGAAAGTCCTCTGAGATTGCCAGTTTAGCTTCTGTGCCCACACACAATCTTTGCAGGGGCTCACGTATCCTAATTTGCCTGGGACACTGTCAATGTATACCTCTGTCCTGCTGTAATTATTTGACAGTCCTTTTCTCTCTGATTTGGGTGACAAACTGTATAGTCATCTAACTGATCAACAAAGTGCCCGGCAGTGCCCAGCCCAGGATCCATTATCTACCCACAATTCTTAAGTATTAAATTATACTAAAATCATTAACTTCAAGGGCTTTTGTCTGGCTACCCACATACCCCTATCGCTGAATTGGTATTTGTGTACAAATGTCAATTTTTTAATACATGATTGCAGATGAACACTAGCTGGTGACAGTTTTACTTTTTGGTGTCACCTGAAAATACAGAGACAGCAAAGAAACTAGAGGGAGAGGAGCACGTATTTGAACATGTGCACCCCTGAAACCCATTACAGACCATTTAAAAATAGTATCCATGTATTGATTACCTGTTTGTTGGTATCAGCCACAGTTTCATCCTGAAGAAACTCACTTGGGACCTCAAGTTTTATTAAAAAGCGAGCTAAATATGCTCTTTTCTTCAGTTCATTTGTCCTCTGAAGAAGCCAGTGGAGCACGGGGTAAATGACAGGTTTACCTCCAGTCACCAGACCCTGACGAAAGGTACTCCTGTAAACACACACACACGCACAAGCCTGTAAGTAACCCTTGGAGGTAACCTTTACTCATGAGCTGATTTACAATGCCCTGATTACTTTCCATGACAACTTTAAAAAGATAAAACCAACGCTATTCTAAGTCAGTCTGTACATTAACAATAAAAATAAAGTCAGGCCCTTAATATGTTACGGGAATATTTAGAAAGATGATGTTGCAACCAGTAACTGGTACAGTCTGCCTTAACACTTCACTTCTTTGACTGGGTAGGCTTGAGTTATTGTTTTTATCTAGGATGGCACATAGGTGATAGAGTGGAATAGTGGATCTGCCTGACTTTTTTGATTAAGACAAAGAACTGACCCACTTAGGACTTCTGCATGCCAAAGTAACATTAAAAGTTCAAGATTATTTTGAATTTAGTGATGTTCCAAGGTCACTGACTTGGGGAGACTAGGTACTGACTAGGAAGACTGCCTATAGCCTATGCCTTAGCTATTAATGCATTGTTTTAAGGAAAACAACATGTAATACAATTAAATTAATTTAAAAAAATCAATAAAACTTCTCTAAATTTTTTTTTAAAGAAAGCAGGCAACACGCAATCAGATTCTTACATGTCCGTGGCATTTCCTGGAGGTTTGTATTTAAGAATACCAAGAAGGGTTAACATCCGTTTGGCTGTCTGCTCTGGCATCTCCTCTCTGATATCAACAACTTGCTAACAAATAAAGACATTGAAAAAATATGTTACTGTTGTATATCTAACAAAGAACAATATTTAAACTCACTTACAAAATTGTTCTGCTAGAGTATAACCAGCACAGTGGTCTCTTAATAAAACAGATTAAGTACGGAGGTCCCCAGATTCCAAGGGAGGGTGCACCCAAGTCAGATCAGGATTCACACTAAGAATGTCAAGCGTAAAAAAGTCTCTGTGCAGAGACATGAGCTAATTTACAACACAATAAAGCCTTCTGTGAAAGCATTTTTATTCCTGGACCAAATCTATTATGTTTGGAAGTAGAGCTGTATTTTCCAAATAAAGTACAAGTAGATAATTTAATTTTTGAGGTAATAGAGAAATCTTATTTTATTTAGTTATTTATTTTTAGAGAGGGGGTAGGGAGGGAGTCTCGCGTGCCCCCTACTGGGGACCTGGCCTGAAACCCAGGCATGTGCCCTGACTGGGATTTGAACAGGTGACCCTTTGGTTCACAGGCCAGCACTCAATCTACCAAGCCACACCAGCCAGGGCAGAAATCTTAAAGATTATTCACGATTATTTACAGGCATAAGCCTCGTGAAAATAAAGTCCAGAGCAGTTAACTACTTTGCCCAAGGCACAGACATCTAGAGGCAGAAACTGGCTTTCCTGCCACCCTTTTCATCACAGAGAAAGGAAATGCTTACCTTTGGGTCAATCTCAGCCAGGACATCATTGAGAACTTGTAATAGTTGCATTGGCTCCAGGGAATCAAATGTGATTAAATTATAGTTCTTTCTAAAAGGCTCCTTGTTGAGATTGTCCACAATGAATTTGATTTGATCACTCATGATCAAGTCTTATAATTTAAACTGAAGAGTAAAAATAGAGAAAAAAATCCTCAATACTGGTAACAGAAGTTCTGGGGGGAAAAAATCAGTATTAAGATCATAGGGAGTAGACATGAAAAGTATAATGGAAAAGAGTTATTTTGTTGAAAGAAGTCAGAGTGTGAAGGCTTTATTATGAATGCTGCAGGACACACTGTTAACATTTGATGCCAAATGTTTCTGTACGTTCATCTTATGTGATAGCATCTTGAATTAACATGGACAAATGAATAATATAGTAAATTTTAACATCTCTTCCATTGGCTCTACAACTACCCAGGGGAGAAAAACTTGTTAGATTACAGAGATATTTCTAATTTAAGAAAAAATTAGTAGCCCGTGTTTTAAAATTGGGAGATATTTTTACATTAAAATCCAGATTTCTGGTCTCTTGAAAATCAGATCTGGCAACTCTGGGCCCCTGTTTTTGCAGGGCCACACCCAGCTGAAGCTGATAGAGGCTTGGCTGCAAGCTTTAGCCTGGGCATGCTTTCTTTGGTTTGTTTTGGTTTCCTCCACCAAGCTTGGCCGTGTAGGCTTGACTCTGCCACCCTTGAGTAATTCAGGCCTTCATTTCCTTTGCCTTCAATAACATAATAGACTCAGGTTTTCCAGTCTCCGCCCCTCCCATTCCACATCATTTGTAGGCTTCTCATTGCCCACAAAATAAAGTCCAAACTTCTTGGATTTTGGGAGTCTTTAAGATCTAGCTCAATTTAGCCTTCCCCAACTGTACTTCCAAATCGGTACTTTTCACCCCTGGAAACTTCAGCAGACTGAAATGGTCACTGCTCCCTAGCTCCACCTCTGCCTTCAGTTAATGCTGTTTTCCAGCCACCAGAAGGACTGTTTGCCCTCCCCCGCGCCCCCACAGACGTGCAAACCCTAACCGTTTTCCAAGCCCTACGCTCCAAAGGCAAGTCCCTCCAGGAAAGCTTAGGCTACCCACCTTGTTCTGCACCAGAATAACAGAGCCTACCTTCCAGTTGACCACACTTCAGCTACACGGCTCTCCCGCAGTCACTTTTCTATTTTACACTAGGTCCTTCCATACCTTTTCTCTTCTCTGCTAAACTAAATTCCACGAGGACTTACCTGTGACTAATTCCATCTTTGAATACCCACTGCATCTAAAACAGTGACTGCTCCCACTAGACTGAATGAATTTGTTCAGAGGCCCAAGGCCAAAGAAACCCCAATAAGCATAAATGAGAAATATCATAACTTAAAAAACTGGATATCTGATTATTTAAGAGCTAAAGAGCTTTACCAAGGTTCCTAGTGTCTCCTGCACACAGGCATCACTTGTTCAATATGGGAAGAAGCAGTAGAAATTTCGTGGGCAGGCAATTTTTTTTAGCTAGTGATTTTTAAAAATGAATTTTAAAATGAACTGCTAAAGAAAGAAATAAAGAATTCCTTTAGTGCTCCCTAAGGCTTTTTAACCATGAAACAGATGTTCTTCTACCCAACACATAAGTTGGGGCAGCATGCATCTTGCTCTGAAATAAGTCTCTGAAATTGGGTGGGTGGAGCTGGATATTTAGAAAACATCACAACATTGAAGGGATTGTATTTCTCCATAATTAGGATAAATTCATGAGTAAATAATCATTATTGTTAAAAATAAGTCAAAAGAAAGTAGAAAGGATAACCAATGTGTGGTATGACTTTGAGGTTTTCTTCAAGTTGTAAAAAGAAAAACTTGACCTTAAATTAAGTAAAAATCCACATTGGAGATGCAAGTTTTCCAATGTTAAGAGTATTTTAAGTGAACGTCCACATCATAACCTTCACACACACACACATATTTTTCAATGATGTCGAAATTAAATATATAATATTTATAACACACATACACGCACCTATTTTTTCCTTTTCAAAAAAAAAAACAAGCAAAACACCACAAGCCAGAACAAAGCACTTGCGCACGTTAGCAGGAGAGGAAAAGAAGCTAGCCGGGTTTCCCGCTAGTGGCCCGCCAGCCTTTTTCAGGACAAAGATGTGCTGAACAGGTAGGCAGCCTATGCCCAGTGGGCTCTGTGCTCTAAAATTAGCAAAAGCAATTACTCTCCTCTTCCAGCGGAAGGCTGCCACACTAATTCACCAGCACTTACCCTCAAAAGAACCCGAGGGGGTGGGGAGGGGGCAAGAATTAAAACCAGGGCGTGCGTTTATCTGGCACAACTCGGGACAGAAACCACGCCACCCTGGTTTAAAGCCGGCCTGAGCGCTGGCCAGCAACCTCGTAGGATTCCCAAAAATAGGGTCCCCCCCCCGACCTCAGGCTCGGGCTCGGGGACAAGGGGCCCCACATCCGACTCAGACACCCCTGGGCTCCGCGACGATTCATTCGGCGGGGGAGCGGCCTGGGTCAGCGCGAGGCCCCGCAGGGGCCGACCCCGAGTGTGGGGGCTTAACTGCAGCGACCCCTCCGCCGGCGAGATGCCGCAGGGGGACGGGGCAGAGGACGGGGCAGGGGACGGGGAGGGAGTTTTCTCCTGTCTCTGGGTTCGGGGAAGTTTCCGACCGCGGGTTGCCGAGGTTACCTCAGATTCTCTTCACGAAACCACTTTCCCCCACCCCCAGGAGGTATTATCCGGGCTCTAGTGGGTTCCTAGACACGAGCTCCTTGGCAACGGTTGCTAGGCCGTGGCACGTCACTTCCGGCGGGGAGGGCCGGCGCGTTTCCGGGGACCCTTAAGCCCGGTGCTGCGGCCCAGGCGGTGGGGGGCGGAGGGCGGCCGGGCCCGCGAGCGAAGCGGGTTCCCAGGTTCCGAGTCGCTGCTGGCAGCTTAGAGAATTTGGGGCTGTTACCGCGGCGGTGAATTTCCCCCAACGTCCCGCAATTTACAAAACATTCGTTCACCAAACATGGGTGATGGCTGCTTTGTTGGCGGCCGGGCCAGAGGGATTTGGGTTGAGGAAGCATTTGGCCGGAGCTTCAAATTTAGGTTTTTGACATAAGTATCTCCAAATTAGGTTAGACGTAGGAGCAATTGTACAGTCTCTGGCAGGATTAAAAGAAGACATTCATCATAGAGATTTCAGTTTTGTCACATTATTTGGGCCACATAGCCTGTACCGGGAATTCATTTTTTTTTTTTAATCCAGTAAATTTTTTTTTTATAATATGGTGAGAGCGAGAAAAAAAAAATAAGTAAACGGCCTAAGGCGCCTTTTGGCTTCTCAGAGCCTCTTTTCAGGCACCTGCATAAAGGAATGAAGTTCCTTTGCAGTTTTCACGGAGTTCACACACCCTATGAGGTGGGAGGAAGGAAGACCTGTGCCCAGGTCACAGACGAGGCGGGAACAGAGACCCCATAGCTCTAACTGGCTTGGGGGAGACCTCGGTTGGTGAATGGTATTTTTGAAACACTGCCCTCCCCGCCCGCCGCCAGACTGGAAATCCCTGAACTTTTTGATGTCAATGAAGAAAATAATAATAATAATAATAAAAGAGAAATTCCTCACATCCAGAAAACATAGTTGCTTGTTTAAACATCTTGGAAGAAACCAACTACAGAATTAGCATCATACTTACAAAAAACAAAACAAGTTCTGTACTAGACATCTCCTATATGCCTTGCACTGTGCTGGCTGCCGGGATGCAGTCCCTAGAGGGTAGCAATTACTTGGCCCCTGTCGTCATGGAGCTAACAGTGGAGTGTAGGACAGAGACAGTTGAACAGGCAACACCCATACAACTATGATAAATGCTGCAAGAAAAGGGCTCAATGATGGGGAGCCCAGATGAAGGGCCCCAAGTTAATTTAGGGCTGAAAGGACTATCAGGAGAGGTTCCATTGAACAAAGTGATGTTTAAGGATCAGTACAAATCAGCCAAACTGGAAGGGGGACATGTTTATTGGGCAGAAGGAACACAACACTGCAAGACCGGTCTGTTGCTGGCTGCCTCCTTTCTGACTGTTGAATCGCCAAGTGAAAGAACTTGGAGAGAAACTAAGAGCTGTCCCAGCTCACAGATGCTCACCACCAGGAGAAGGCAACATTTAAAACCTTTAAAAGTTAAACAACTTAAATAACTGTGGGAGAAACAATAAAACATTCATACGAGGGTTACCTAACTAATTAATTCTGCTGGGTATCCTAGGAGACTCTCCTGGCTGCCTGAATTTGAATCCTGGATCTGCCATTGTGTAGCCTCACCTCTCTGAGCTTTACCCATCTATAACCTGTGCCTATAATAATACCTTCCTCAAAAGCTTTGATGTAGAGATTGAGTTGATACGGGTAAAATGATTAGAACAATGCCTGACATTGGAAGAGCTAAAAATATTTTACCTTTTTTCCCCTCCCTTCTTTTTTAAAAAATGACATAGTTAGATTTGCGCCTTCTACAGCGTCTGCAGATGTAGGCTACAGAAAGGTACGAGTGGCTTCTCCGGTGGTTTTTAGTTCCTCCTCTGCCTGTTGCTGCTGTTACTGAAACACTATACTTTTCGGTTGTGAGGATACAAATCCTGTATAAATTCAAGTAGGCAATGGAATCCACTCTTTGCACTCAAACTTGAATAGATTTTATGCTTAATGTCTTTGCTCTGGAACACAGGAAAGAATTTGAACCACTCAACCTGAGATACTGAGAAGCATATATTCCAACTTGAATCAAAAGAGAGAGACATAGAGAAGCCTGCACATACTGGGTGCCTGGCCATCTATGGGGCCTAGATGGTAGCCCTGCTACCACCCACTGATTCATTTAAGAGAAAAAGATTCCATGAAGGGTCCAAGGAGAACTTCTCAGCAACAGTTTCACAACAGTGAAGGCATTACTGATTACATCCCAAGTCAAGCCACCCACGTGAAGATGTTTTTATCCCAGATGCTATGTTGAGTCTTCCTTGTAAATGCAAAAGATGCCTCTTGGCTGAAGTGTATTTGACATTTTTAATAGGTGAATGGAAGTCCCAGTCGTATGAGATAGCCTTTTGGAAAGGTTCCTATTCCTACCCTGACTCTCTGGGTTTTGTGGTGTTGTTGTTGTTAATAGATTTGTTAAGATATAATTCACACGCGTACAGTTCGCCCACTTAAAGCACACAATTCAATTGCTTTTAGCACACTCACAAGGTTGTGCTACCATCACCACCATCTAATCCCAGGACATTTTTGTTACCTCCCAAAAGAGCCCTGTTCCCTTCAACCACCATCTGCCAGTTTGCAATAAAAACAAACAAAAAAATCTCACTTCCCAGCCTCAGGCAACCACTAATCTGCTTTTCTTCTCTATGGATTTGCCTTTTCTGGACATTTCTTATAAATGGAATCATAAAACATGTGGCTCTTTGTATCTGGTTTCTTTCGCTCAGCATAACATTTTCACGCTTCACCCATGTTGTAGCATGAATCAGAACTTCATTTCTTTTTATGGCGGAATAATATTTAATTGTATACATTTTTGCTCATGCATTTATCTGTTGATGGAAATTTGGATTGCTTCCACTTGTGGCTACAACGAACAACGCCGCTATGAACACTCATGTGCTACCTCCACTCTCCTGTGGATAAAGCACTTCCTTTGGCTAAGCCAGGTGATCAGGGCATGTACACCTGGGACATGGGTAAAGGGCAGGGGTGTCTTCATTCATTCTTGGGTTTGCCTTTTCTTTCAATTCTTGTTAATTTTGTTCTCTTGAGTGCTCATGGTTGTAGCCTACAGACTCAAGATGCAGATTCTTTAGAAGTTTTTGGTTGTAACAACAAGCTGTATTGAAACCTACTCATCCCTTGCCACCAAAGCACTAAAATTCCCCACCTGCTTCTCAGCCAAAGCCCTCTGATAAGAAACTTGATGTTATGAGAGTGTCCTTGAAATGTTCACTGGCCTTCACTGGAAGCAGGGTGGGGTAAGGTGGGGGGAGGTGACAGAAAGTAGAAGCTGCCCTTTCCAACTCCCTTATTTGTATTGCAAGAAACATCCACAGTTGTGAACCTCTGCTCTGGTTATTCAGAGGGGGGGGGGGGAATCACTCCTGGCAAAATGTATTTTTCAAGACTCAGTTTAGCATAAGAAAATAAATAAGAAGAGGGGTCATTGCTTCATGCGATTGTGAAGACCAGGGATATTATTAACTTCAGGTATGGCTTGATCAAGGAGTACAGTGATGTCATCTTGACATTCTTTCTCCCTCCATCTCTCTGCCTCTCATCCCCACTTTCTTCTGAGTGGGCTGCTAGTAGCAGGCGACTTACATCCTTCCAGCCTAGCAACCTCAATAAAAGTACAATTTTTTCTTCAATAGTTTCAGAAAATTCCCAGGGCTGACTTTCATTGGTCTGAAGTGTGTTAGACCATTCTTGAATCAACTGCTGTGACTCTGATGGGCACAATAATAGACTTGGTGAGGGTGGCTCCCAAAAAGGGAGGGCAGCATTCTGTTACCAGGGGCAGAGACGTTATGCAAACAAGAACAACAGGGAAGGTAGTTCAATCTTAAAAGCCAGGTAAGCAAAACCAGAAGAGGAAGAAACGAGCCTGTCCTTATTGATAAGTTGATTTCCTACCAACAACTTATCTTGCTTCGGTGCAGGCTCCCATCGTGGGCCAGGTGAGATCTTAGGATAACAGCAGACCCTCCAGGTCCCCACAGAAAGCCTGAGGATGCCCTGGACTGAGTGTCTCCAGCCCCTTCTCATTTCAGAACTTCCAAACAAGAACTTTCCTGTGCTGAGCACAGAGAAGCCAAGCCAGTTTTCTGTTTTTGGTATTAAATTTAGACCTTTCATCCTGACCAAGAGATATTTCTGGATTTTGCACGAGTATTCAGCAAATGCCAGTTTTCAAGATGCTATCCCATCTGGGGCTACTCTGCACACTGCCCACTTTTATCTCATTCTTTTAAAACTGAGAAAAATGACCCAGACGCAGGAACAAATTCGGAAGTGGGTTATTCTGTTATCCATTAATTGTCATTTAATGCCTTAGCCATCTAGGTTACTTGGAGATGAAAGAAACTAAATTTAAACGGAACCTGAATTCAGTTTGGCAGATATCCTACATTGTCTCGGCCCTGGCAATTTAATCTTGTGTGTATGCAGTAGCAGAACGTGCTTTCCCCAAAGGTAAAAAATATAAGTAATATGTGAAACATCCAACTAAGTGGATAGCATTACATGTGTGCCTGGGACAACGTTTTTGTCAAATAGTTTTTTTAATGGTTTAGTGAGATTAACGGGCAACGTAGGGGGGTCAAGTAATATGCAATTCGTCTTAATTCCCCAGTTATGGATTGGAAAGTAGGATGCAACTTACATTCTTACTGGGCTCAAATAATAACCATATCATCCCTTAGGATGCTTACTGTGTGTCATCCCCCTCCTCTTAAAACAATCTGCACTGTCTTGAGTTTTGCAGGTTGAAATCAGAAGCTGTATTTTGTAAAGGTCTGAAGTCTTTGGAGGAGAGTATACTGGTTGTCCTCAAGGGGGAGCAGAGAGAGGAGTTCCCTCCAGCAGGGGTGTCCAACCTGGGTGCATGCAGCCCAGAATGGCTTTGAATGCAGCCCAACACAAAATCATAAATTTACTTAAAACATTATGAGATGTTTTTTGTGATTACCTGTTGCAATGTATTTAATGTGTGGCCCAAGACAACTCTTCTTCCAGGGTGGCGCAGGGAGGCCAAAAGGTTGGACACCCCTGTAAGACGAGAGAAGAGAGATGCTAAGGCTGGGAAAGGGACACAGGTTAACTCCAGAGCAGCTCCTGAGAAGGTGAAACATCCCTCGGGTGCCAACACCATGAGTCCGGTGGCTTCCTCTGTGGCCAAAACTTTCCTTGTCCCAGGCCTGACATGGAAGCCCTGATGCCGTTGGACCTGAAAGGACCAGGCAGCCTGGGATGATGGATGGGTGACCAAGCAGTCACCAGGATGAGTCATTGACAGATTTCAAATGACCTTCTGAAGCACTGTCACTGCAAAAGAGCCCAGGGACTTGGCATCCCCCAGGATGTGTGTAAAAGCGAGATGCCCAGTAATGACAGGATGGGGGCTCAGAGCTGGAATTTGGTTGATTATAAAATCATATACTTCCTCTAGATCTGAGTTATCAACTGAAATGGATAACCTCTGTATCAGCCAAAGTCCTGGCATGATGAAGACAGCACACTCTGGGCAATCGGTGAGAGCTGATAAAGGACTATTTGTAAGGACGTGGGCAAGGTTTAGGGAAACCAAGAAGGGACCGACAACAAAGGCAGCCGTTGCTGCCCGGAGCCTGAAGTAGCCAGAGAAAGCAACAGGCACCAGATGCTTCCAAACAGAGCAGTCACGTGGAGAAGGCTGCCTAACAGAAGCCTTTGGATGTAGCCTCTCTTGACCTAACACTCCTCCCACCCCCTGATCTCCTGGCTGGCTTCCCATTAGCTCAACCCAAGAGGGCGCCAAAGGGGCAGGCAACGCTTGAGACCATCCCTGCAGGATGGCCTCCCAGGGAAGAAAATGGCCAAATGGGAATCTGGGAGGGCAGACTGAAGGAATTACAAAATGAATTATATGTTGAATTATACAATCAAAATGATGGGCAGTAAGGCCTTGTGAGGTCAATGGAACCACCCATGTCTCCAAGCTGCCCTGGCTCTGTAGCTGAAGTTCCTGGCATCCCATGGAGTTGGGCTAATTTCATCTCAGCACACTGCCCACACTCCCATCATCTCATTTAATCTTCACAACAAGGCGGCAAGGGCAGCTTTGTTTTCTTCCATTTTATAATTAACGAAATTGAGGTCTGGAGTTAATGGAGGGCTTACAGTCACAGAGCTGGCAGCGTGCTGAGTCAAGATGCAAACGCAGGGCCCTAAGCTGTGTGGCTCAGTTGGTTGGGTGTCGTCCTGCAAAGTGAAATGTCGCCAGTTCTATTTCCGGTCAGGGCACATGCCTGGGTTGAGGGTTTGGCCCCTGGTCGGAGCATGTATGAGAGACAACTGATCAATGTTTGTCTCTCATATCAATGTTACTCTTCCTCTCTTTCTCCCTCCCTTTCCCTTTCTCTAAAAATGAATAAATAAAATCTTTAAAAAATAAAAACATTCAAAAACATGATCCCACATTTTGGGATTAAAATGGTTGATCCCAAAGCCATTTCCATCAACTTACTAAACTGGCTGAAAACTGGCCTCACAGAGTCTGGAGGAAGGACCACAACAGGCCACTGAGGCTGGAGGCAAAGGGATTTTCGGTGTGGGGGGGCCAGTGCCAACATGCTGCCTGGCTTTCTCTGCCTACAGGACTTTGCCAAGGAAACCCTTCTCTTACCTGGGTAGAGCTAATGGTTTGAAATCCAAGCACTTACCCCTGGAATCAAAGAGGGGGAAGATGAAGAGAAAACACTTGGCCAATGATGGGAAAAAGTGTATTTTCATTTCAGATGCCTTTCAAGTTCTTTTTTTCCCAGCTGAGTGTTGGTGTATTTATAGAATTCAGGGGGAGTATTTAAGGGTAATCAGCAGTGGAGCTGCATTTGGGCCATCAGGAAGCTCCAGATCATGCAGGAAAAGGTTGATAGGATGGGACAAGAAAAGGCCAGGAACAGCGGGGCACACACTGGCCTTCTTCATGTTGCCAAGACCTTTCCTCTTGCCTGGGCTGATGACATCAAATCAAGGTCTGTCAGAATGCTACAGATGGAATTATAGAGTCGAAATGACAGACAAACGGATGAATGGGTAAACACATTGTGGTGCAAACATAGAGCAGAATATTGTTTGGGCATTAAAAAAATGAAGTGCAGATACAATAGGAATGAACCTTGAAAATATTATATTAAGTGAACGAGAGCCAGACAAAAAAAGCCACATACTGCATGATTTCATTTACATGAAATATCTAGAAAAAGCAAATCCATAGAAACAGAATGCAGATTGGCGATAGCCAGGGGCTGGGGGAAGGGCAGATGTGGAGCAACTGTTTAATAGCTACAGGGTTTCCTTTTTGGGTGATGGAAATCTTCTGGAAATAGATAGAGGTGGTGGTTACACAA
The DNA here is from genome assembly GCA_007922815.1 of Macrotus californicus. Lineage (NCBI taxonomy): Eukaryota > Metazoa > Chordata > Mammalia > Chiroptera > Phyllostomidae > Macrotus > Macrotus californicus. Next base: position 24,049 of record VMDR010004203.1, read on the forward strand.
CATTGTGCATGTACCAAATGCCACTGAATTTTCCCTTTAAAAAAGCTAATTTTAGCCTTGGCTGGTGTGGCTCAATGAATTGAGCATCAGCCTAGGAACTGAAAGGTCGCAGGTTCGATTCCCAGTCAGGGCACATGTCTGGGTTGTAGGCCAGGTCCCCAGCTGGGGGCATACGAGAGGCAACCGATTGATGTATCTCTTGCACACAGATGTCTCTCTCTCTCTCTCTCTCTCTCTCTCTCTCAAAAAAGCTTATTTTATATTATGTGAATCTCACCTCCATTAAAAACAAAAAGCTAGATAGAGTCAGGACCTTGGGAGGCCAACCATGCACCCCAAGTCTTCCAAGCAGTCTTTGCTCTCTACAGCTGAGGTCCAGGCATCGCAGGACATAAGGCCTAAACCCATTCCAGGCTTCCCTTTTCTCTCTGTTCTCCAGCTACTGCCTTCTTGCCTGTTGCTCAAGCTCACCAAACCCATCCCAAACTCAAGACCTGTGCACTGCTGTTTCTTTGGTCTGGATCTTCGTTCCCCAGGTCTTTCCCAGCCTGACTCTGTCTCCTCATTCAGGTCTCAGCTCAAATGTTTCTCCTTCAGGGAGGCCTCTTCTGACCCTCTTGCTAAGGTAACCCACCTGCCAGTCATTCTCCATCATTGTGTTTTTTAGACTGTTGGCTATGGCTGATTAGTGGCTATTGCAATCAGTTTAATAGGTCTTGATTAACATTTTTCAAAAATGAAGTGGAATAGAAAATATCACACAGAATAAAGGCAAATACTTCTGTGTCAGAAACATTTTTCTTTGTTGCAGTAACAAACTACTCTCCATTTACTGGCTTGAAACAACACTTGCCCCCACCCCCGCCCACTGCTCCCAGAAATCGGTGGGGTAGCTGGGCTCAGGTGGGCAGCTCTGCTCCACGTTGTATCCGCTGGGGTCTCCACGTGGCTGAGTTCAGCTGGGAGCCCGACTGGGGCTAGAACATCGAAGTTGGCTTCACTCCTTTCTGGGCCTCAGTGCTGGCTGCCGTTTCTCCTTCATGGGGACGCTCTCCTTGACGTCTCTCATCATTCAGGGATCTAACCTGTACTTCCCTACCTGGCAGCTAGGTACCGTTAAAAGTTAAACTGAAGCATATCAAAAAGAATGTAAGAGTTTCCTCGAGCAAAAATGGATGCCAGTGGGGCAGCACCAAACCGGAAGTGGTTAGGAGCATGTTCCACTGACAGGAGCCTCGGGAGAAACTTGCACAAGGTGTGGAGGCAAAGAAAAGAAATTATTTGATTGGCTATAGCAAAAAGCCTAGTTGGCTGTTTGTGATTGCTTTTCCTTCGAGTTTGGATTTCCTGACCTTCAGACATTTACAGGCTTAGATTTTGGTTGGCTGGCACAGGCTGCTAGGGCATTAGAACGACATCAGTCTCTTTTGATTAATTTGAAGTCCCAACAGCACAAAAGTGAAAGCCACCAGGCCTCTTAAAGCTGAGGCCTGGAACAAGCACAGTGTCATTTCCATTGCATCCTATTGGTCAAAGCAAGTCATCAGCCCCACCCAGACTCAAGGAGAGGAGAAACGGAGTCCTCCATCAGGCAGTGGCATGCGCATACCAGGGATGATGTTTACTAAACTGTTGGCAGACGTCTTTGCAGACAATCTACCATGATTGTTTTATTTCAGTTTTAACAAAGATGCACGTGTGTTCACTGGGTCACACAATGAACATTTCATGCTGTGAGTCATAGTCAAAAACTTTGAAAAACACACTTCCTCCACATCCATTTTCCAATTTCTTCCATAGCATTTCATAGTCTTTGAAGTTATATATATGTATAAGTCCCTTATTAGGATACAAGTTCCCTAAGGCCTGTCTTGTTCACTGCCACATCCCCAGCACCTGTCAGGACCCGGCATTTACTAAGTACTTAATAAACATATGTTGTTATTGAATAGATAGCAACAGCTACCACTTATTTGGTGCTGAGCACTTGAAAACATTATCTCACTTAATTTGTTCAACACATACTTGAGCACCTACTATGTGCCAGGCACTATGCTAGGTGCTGGTGATACAACAGTGAACAGAATAGGCATTAATCTCTGCCCTCACAGAGTTCATATTTCACTATATTAGAATAGTATGAAGTAGGTGTGTTTCTATTTTGACAGCTAAAGAAACAGAGTCAGAGAAATCAGGCAATTTGCCCAAGGTCGCATGGCCAACAATTTCACCCCGACACCTGGCTCTTCTCCACGCTGCTGCAAACGTTGGGTTTTGCCCAGCAATGGGCCGACGCTGGGTACAGATCTCAATTCCTGCAACTGCTTCTCTGAAAGATCAGACTTCTCTTTCTGGGAATCAGACACAGGGTAGTGGGGAGAGGTGAGTTCCATGACCTCAGAGTCACTGCACCCACCCCTCCGCCCCCACTCTGTGACGACGGCTCACACCTGGGGTGTTGTTGAGCTGAGCCACAGGTCTCAGTCACCCCCACTGTCTTATCGGCATGTGACATCCCCAAGTGGCTGGGGCCTGCAGGCCTGGCAAAGAATGCAGCCCGAACAAAAATAAACCTGCCACATTCCTTGGCAGCCCCCTGCCCCTGCCCGCTCTACAGCCATCCATCCTCACAGCACGGCCTGCCAGGGAAGGCGGAGAGAGGAACAGTGGGCTGGGGGAAGGAAGCAAGTGCTGCCGCCCGACCCTGAGAAAGAGAGGGAGAGGGGACGAGGAAGAGAAAGACAGAGAGAGATCACCTTATATGGGAACGTGCGCAGACAATGTGTGGCAATGGCTTAGAGGGCAGTGGAGGTCAGATACCAGACAGATGGAAGAAATTAAACATGGGACAGAGCGTGTTCCTGGGCCCTGAAAACAGCTCTTGTTTCACCCTGAGTTCGCACAAAGCCTGGCCCGTTTTCCTTTTTTGCCTAAGCCGAGCAAGGCGTGAGTCCTAAACTCTGCATGACTTCCAGCCAGGCTCTGGCTTGGCAGAGGGCTTAATCCTCTCAAGGAGTTTCTTTAATGAACAAAACTCTTCTTTGCAAGTAAAAAGGAAAAGACTGGGCCTATTTCCCAGTCTCTATTCCCAGTCCCCAGTTTCTATTATCTTCCTAAAGCACATAAATTAGTGGTTAATGAGTTTTAAAGCTCCTTCATTTCTCATTCATTCATTCAACAAATGTAGAAAACCAATTATGTACTGAGCCAGGGGCGGGGAAGACAATGTTGGATGATGATGATGATGATGATGATGATGATGATGATGATGATGGTGGTGGTGGTGTGATGATGGTGATGGTAGTTACCATTTGTTGATTTGCACTCATTTGATAAATATTTCAATTCATAATAATTTACTTGGCACCTTCCATGTTCTAGTCTTTGGTGACACAGAACATTGATCTAGAATCATCTGGTCCCTGACCTGTGGAGTTAACAAGGAGGGTGGGGAAGCAGAAATGACAGATATTGAACAGATGATCCCACGACAGCCTTTAGAATTAGCTACTGTTACCGTCGCCATGCAACACAGGGTTTCTCAGCCTCGGCACTATGGATATTTCAGGCTGGATCATTCTTTGGGTGGGGGGGGGGTGTATGTGTGTGTGTCGGGGGCTGGGGGTTCCTCTGTGCACTGTAGGATATTTGGCGATATCCCTGGCCTCTACCCACCAGATGTCAGTAACAATAAAAAATGTCTCCAGACATTGTCAAATGTCCCCTGGGGGATAAAATCGCTGCTGGTTAAGAATCATTGATTTAGTGGATGAGGCAGTAGAGGCTCAGCGTCAGTTTAGAAACTTCCTAAAGGTCATCCCCTGGCAAGGAGGAGTCACATCCTGGTGTTCCAACGCCTGTGGGCCTAACCATTACAAGATTAAACCCTGTTTTCCTGAGGACAGATATTGTGGGTTTGGATGGCTGTAGACTTCATTGACTCATTCCACACAATGCAAGTCATCTGTGTTCATTCAGATCCTCTGAGAGGCAGACACCATGATTGGCTTAGACTTGCAAAAGATCTACTGGTGATTTACGTATTCGTGTCTGCGAGGGATGAAGGGGAAGAGAGGGAGCGGAGGCCGGAGAGTCTTTGGGCTGTGAAGCCAGTCTGACACTGGTGAAAGCAGAGCAGGAAGGAACAGCCTTGGACAGCCGCAAGTCTCAGCCAGGCCAAAGTCACCTCTAAGAGGAATCCCAGGCTGGGCAGCAGAGTGGCTGCACGAACATTCCCTCTGTGCTCAGTCATTGTCTGTGAGCAGCCCTGAGGAAGTGTGGCCTTGGCATGAACTTGGTGGATCCAGAGGGACTAGGAACTAGGGCTGTCAGTCAACTATGCTCTTCCCAGAAGGCTCTGTTGAAGGAGAGCTGAGAGGTGCACTCTGGCTGTCACAGCATCAGGGAAGTGCTGCCCAGTAGTTCCATTACTGCAGAACAAGGAGATTTAAAAGGCACCAGAGATGCACTGGGTAACAAACCCAGGTTGGCACCCTATAAAGCACAAGGGTTCATTTTCCTTGCAATGTCTTGAGCTTCTCAGGGACCTTCAAATTCATCTCCAACTTGGGTACCACCAGGGAGCAGGTAAAGAATGCAGTCTTGAGGGGCTATGTGGTAGCTTGTGAATGTGGGTACCCTCTGAGCCTCAGTTTCTCTACCTGCATAATGAGATTAACCTGCCTTATCTCATAGGGTTGATGTGAGGATGGAATGAATGTTTATGGAATTGCTTTTCGGGAGGCGATGTTGGCCGTCCTGCACAAACTGTCCTGGTTTTGTATGGACACCTTCCTTCTAGCCACCCTCTTGTCCTTTCAACTAAGATTCACCTTGGCACCTACTCAGGGAAAACAAACTAGTATTCCCAGGGCTAAGTATGACAGACAGACAAGTTGTGCTTGGCTCACAGAGCACTAAACGATCATCCCTAGTGATAAAGAGGGGTGGGGACTGTGGCGAACTGTACAGTGCATGTCCCATCTGAAGCAGACAACCTCTTCTTGGCTCCAGCCGAAGTCGCACACACTGTATCCAGATTTCCTAAATTTTCAAGGAAACCTGGAAGTCCAGGCAGTCTCAACAAATGGAATTGAGTCTCATTGGTTCTGACTGACTTGATCTAGTCATGTGCCCACCATCAGACAATCGCTGACCAAAAGAATGTGGTATTCTGATTGGTCAGACTCGGTCATGTGACCACCTCCAAACAAGGGGGTGGCATTTCACCCAAACAGGTTGACTCCCCAAAGGAAAATTGGGTGCCATTGTCAGAAGTGGGGTATTCATGCTGAACAGGCAAAAAAAAATAGGTACACGGCACACCTAGAATCTTCCCTACCACTGACTCCTTCCTTCTAGCCTTGCAGTATGTGCCATTCTTGTCCCCTACCCCCACGTGCCCTGCCTTTGCTCCTTGGGACATGCCTTCCTTCTCATTGGAAGGCCATCCTGATGCCCTCTTTCCTCATTTCAAATTGACTTAAAGGCCCAGGCCAAGCCTCATTCAACCATGCTGGGCAACGATGAAATTGTTCTGTAAGCTAGATTGAATAAAATTAGAATTTTCTGATCTCAAGGATCAGAAAGTGCTTCATGAACCATAAAGCGGGTAACTGGTTATCGATGCTAAGCAGCCCAGACATGCAGCATTGCACTCCTAGCATTCAAATGGTCTAAGTTTAGGATGTGGTGTGACCCAAACTGCCTGTGGGTTATGTGTGGCCTGTTGTTTCTCATGCTTCTGAGGCTCTGCTTCCTCCTCTGTATACTGTGACGAGACCTATTCTGACTGTGCACTGAGTATAAAATAAGGACCTCTGACAAAGAGAAACACATATCACCATTCTTATGTCACCACAATTCCCTTGTCCAGGGTCAGATATAGCAAAACAGCAAACAGAACTGAACTTGGATGCACAGACCCCAGAGCGATGTTGGTGCACCACCGCCCTCTGCTGGTCAGTAGCGGGGCCACAGATGGTTTCACTGAGTAGAAAGGAGAGGGACCCCTGGGAAACTGAGATGCAGAGAGGGAAGGGCCTTTGCCAAGGACGCCAGCCCAGCCATGGACTGGGAAGAGTCTCACCTTTGAGAATCCTGATCTTTGCTCTTTTTAAAGGTAGAAAAAACGAGGGCTGGAAACTTACCTGTTATAGTTCCACTCTGCTGGGCCCTCTAGATAGTCTTACTAGGATTTTCCTCTCTTGTTCTCCCTCACCATCCACACTGCCTGCACTTCCCACCCTTTCCTTCAACCAACACAGCCAGAGTTCTGTTGGTTGACGAGTGCCTTACAGAAATGAGCTCGGGCCCTCACGACTGCTTTGTAAGGTGGACCGAGACCTAAAGTGGTTATTTCCCAAATTCCAACAACCTAAGTACAGGAGCTGGGATCTGAAATCCAGCCTGAGACCCCAAAACGCACATTCGAACTGCCACGTGCGCGCGCGCACACACACACACACACACACCCCAAAACAAAGTAAAACATCATAGCAACTTGTGTGGAAAATATAATTTAAGGTAATCTTGCATTTTTGGATTGCCCCAAATGGCATATGCTGGGGCAGATCCATGATGAAGCAACGAGAGAGGAAATTTTGGGAGCACCTCTCCTACTGACACATATATGGTCTTGAGTCCTGCCTACAATATTGAGGCACAAACGAAGAAACTGGGTTCAAAGAAGTTTAAAACTTTGCCCAAGGTCACTTGGTGAGAGCCGCATTCAGACTGTAGCCCCCCCTGCTTGGTGTTAGCATATAAATAAGTAATGCTCTGCAAAACATAAATAGAACCAAGTATATAGGAGCCTGGCCCACAGGCCTTCCCCTGATAGTAGCCCTCGGACTGTCCTGTACCCCATTTCCCTCTGGGGTCTCGTGATTCAAAGTCCTCTTAATCTGGGTTTGCACCCCCCGTTTCTGAGCACTGCTATGTGCCAAGCCCCGGCTGGGTGTATTATTTCATTTAACTCTTGTGAGAACACTGTGAGGTCAATACGATTATTATCCCCATTTCACAGATGAGCAAGTTGGAGCTCTGGGAAGTTACGTATCTTGCTCCAGTGCACGGGTCGGCCTGGGTATTGATAATTTGCTGACACTCTGCACGATGTAATATTGCCTTTGGGCCTTATTCTTCCCCATCTGCAGACAGGAAACCAGCTTTACAGACAAGTGAAAGTGGCTTGCCTCAGGGCCTTGGCATTCACTGCTCCCTCTTCCTGCCCCTCTCTTCCCAGACATCCTGGGGACCTGCTTCCTCACCTTCTTAAGGTCTTCACTTCAAAGTCCTCTCCTCAGGGAGGCCTTTCCTGACCACCCCATGTAAAAGTTCAATCCCCACTCATATCTCAATGACAAAAGGACACACAACCCAATTCAAAACTGGGGAAGAGGACTTGAAGAGACACTTTTTTAAGCAGATACGCAAATGATGGATGAGCACATAAAAAAATGCTCAACACCCAGCGATGTGCATTAGGGAAACGCACATCAAAACCACCTGAGATAGGACTTCTTACCACTAGGACGGCTGTTGTTCACAAAACGGGAAATGACAGCGCTGACAAGGATGTGGAAAAGCTGGAACCCGCGTACCCTGCTTGTGGGAACGTAAAATGATGCAGCCACTGTAGGAAACGGTTTGGTGGTTCCTCAAAAAGTTTAACGTGTGTCCCAGCAATTCCACTCTTAGGTTTCCACCGGAAACAGGAACAAGAACTCAAACACTTGTACCAGAATGTTCACGGTAACATTATTCATCATAGCCAAAGGTGAAAACAACCTGTGCCCATCAACTGATGAACAGATACACAAAATGTGACATATCCATACAAAATATTATTCAGCCACAAAAGGGAATGAAATACTGGTATATACTAAAACAGGGATGGACCTTGAAAACATTATATAAACTGAAAGAAGCCACTCACAAAGACCACCTAGTATATGATTCCATTTATGTGAAATGCCCAGAATAGTTATATCCACAAAGACAGCCCAGAAATGGTGCTTACCAGGGGCTGGCGAATCCATAGAGACAGAAAGCAGACTGTGGTAACCACGGGGGGGCTGCAGGAGAGGAAGGTGGAACTGCTGGTGGGCACAGGGTTTCTTGTTAAGGTAAGAAACATTCTGGAACAAGGGAGAGGTGGTGGCTGCACGGCACGGTGAATGCACTGAACTCTACACCTTACAGTGGTTCGTTTTATCTCACGTGAACTTCACTTCGGATTAAGCGCTAAATTCAACCCCAAACACATGTTATCTTCCTTCCTTTCTTGGTTTTTCTCCATAGGGCACTCAGCCCTCTCACTCATTCTATCTGACTTACTTACCTATTGTCCCTCTTGTTTCTTTAGAATATAAGCTCCAGGAGGCTAAGGATTTTGGTCTCTTTTGTTAACTCACATGTCCCCCAAAGAGTCCCTGACACTCGGTAAATATGTGTTAAATAAATGAATTGGGAAGTGTAGTGATGAGGCAGAATCTGGCCCCCACCTGTCTCTAATTCAAATGGGCTCCAATTAGCAGGCATGCTAGCAATAATCCTCAGTCTGGGCTCCCCTTTTCCTCCCTTCCCGAGAGAGCTGAACCCACAGGCTCTTACTCGGCTCAGCCCTTTCAGCCCTTTTCTACTGAGAGTGTGAGAAGGGCTGGAGAGAAGACAATGAATCCATCATAATGCGGAGGAACACTGTCTGCTCATCACTCTGTGGCTTCCCACAGCAATTCATCACAACCCAAACCACAGTATGAGGCCACTTCCAGCTGTGCACAGGTGGGTCTTCAGGGGGAACATCTGCAGGATTGAGTCAATCACCATTTACTGAACAGACAGTCCTGAACCAGGACCTTGGCCAATCACACATATGATCATTCATTCATTCACTTGCTCATTCATGTGGTTATCAAACATTCACTGAGCACCTACTATGTGCGTTGCACTGTGGTCCTTGATCTCACAACTGAATTTATAGCTTAGGTGCCAATACTGTGTAGACCAGGGTTTCTCAACCTTTAGCACCACTGACATTTTGGACCAGGCAATTCTTGGTCATGGGGGGGTTGATCTGTGTATTTTAGGATATTTAGCAGCATCGCTGGTCATTAAATACCAGGAGCACTCTCTCAATCGTAACAACTACCAGTGTCTCCAGCATCGCCAACGTCCCTGGGGGCGTGCAGTCTGCGTCCCCAGCCTCTGTGGTTAGGACCCCAAAGGCCGTCGTTATTACCTGAAGGGTCAGCTGTCTTGACTCAGAAACAGATTTTTAAAGTTCCCCAGGAGAACACGTGTTTTGGCTTGGATGGAATGGAGGAGAGATCTTGGGATGAAGAGAAATCCAGCATCCACAAGATTGACAGGGCAATTACTCAGAACAAATTGAGTGAAGCAAGTCATTCCTAGTGCCTAGGCTGAGTTAGGGGACAAAGAGGAGCTTCCTGCCCTTTGCTGTGGGGCTGGCAAAGGATACGAGTCCGAGGGAAGGGTGCTTTTGGAGAAAGGAGGAACAGAGATGGAGCTTTGCTCAGTTTCGGGAAAAAATATAGAAGACTATAACAAAGGCAGTAAATACCAAGGATTACAGATTCTAAAACAATCTGAACCACCTGGCAAGTCCTGCTGGGTCCCTGGGTGTGGAGGTGAGAGGTGGATCCTGCAGGTGGGAAGGCCCAGGCCCTGTCATAATCTCAGCCGCCTGGACCCCTGCAGTGACACCTCCCAGTCTTCGGTTCTCAACACTGCCCTGCAGCTCCTTCTTCCCCTGTCGGCTGGTCTGCTGGTCACCATAGCAACCGTTTCAAATCTTTATTCTCATCAAACCTCCTACCCCTCCCTCTGCCTTCTCCTTCTCTGTCATCAGCCAACTCTGCCTCCTATTTCACACAGAAAATAGATGCCAGCTGACTGAGCCCACCCTCTCCGTCCTCACCTACCTGCACCTGCCCTCGCCATCTCCTCCATCCCACGAATCTTGTCAGCAGCACGGTCTGACAGAACTTTCCATGGTGGCGGAAATGTTCTCTCTCCTGTCCAGTGTGGCAGCCATCAGACAGCCCTGGTTTTAGTGGAACTCCGAGAAAAATGCTTTTGGATACCAGGCACTAACTCTGGGACATCCCAAAGCAGTAAACAAGTTTGTGGTGAGAACTCTTGAGTTAGGTGATGACGAGGAAGGAAGAGAGGGAGACAAAGGCATGTTCACAAGGAATCACCATGGAGAAACAAGGAGGGAAAGACATTTCGACAGGCTTTTTGAGTAGCTCCAGTTCCCAGGAAAGACACCACAGTGAATCCCGGCTGAAAGCCGGTATTCCCAAAGGAGAGTACATCCGGTATCATTGAAGCATTGTGGCAAATCCAACCAATATCAACACCAATGGGAGTCTGAGTGGGAGGAAGAGCCAACGGCCAGCCAGGTGAGAGTGTTGTCATCAATTACTTCAGAGCTTCCAGTTATCTCGGTTTGCTTTTTTCTTTTCTTTTTTAACTATAAGGCCTAATGGGCGCAACCCAAACAGAGTGATGACCCTCCTGTTTTGTGTAGTTGATTTTGCTCACATTTGATGATTCTATCACATTTCAAACAGTTCCACATCTTTTTTTTCAATTTTAAAGAATTTCTTTTTCCATTTGTAGAATAACATTATTGTAAAGTCCACAGTTACTGCAACACGTACATTGCTTAAAAGAACTCCTAAGAATTATAAGGATATTTACAAAAAAACTGAACCAAAATAACATGCATTTTCTCTCTGGGCACTGGGCACCATGTTACTGAAGCCCACATAACGTCCCCGTCCCAGTCAATCTGATGTCACCTAACACACATGACCTGGTTTTTATCCTACAGGCTCCTGACCACGCGTGATATCCGAGACCAACCCCATGCTCTGAATGTCAGACTGCAGAGACAGTTACGACCCTACACGCAGAGGGAACAGCTTCACACACGGGACAGAAGTCTGACAGTTCACCTGTCTGCAGCATCTGCCTGGAGAGGCCATCTTCCTCACCTTTAGAATCGTACTCCTCCTCAGAGGATTCTTCCGTTACTGCCTGGAGGTATCCTGGTTCCATTTTTGCCTTCTAGTACCTCTTTGTCAACCCCCACACACATAGCGTCAGAATTAGGGACTGTGAACGGCGGTTCCGTAACAGCGTTTTCACCGTGGACCAAAGGCCTGGTGCACCTGTCTTTCGCTCCAGGGCCAATGCGGCTGTAGCTTTCAAAGCATCCTCCGTAACACTCAGTTCACACTTATCCATGCTGAGCAAGGCCTGGGACCGGGAAATAACAGCGCGGATGGCTCAGTTAGTGTTCGTGCAAGTGTTTGCTCAGCGAGGCGATGCAAAGGCAACCGTCCCACAAACTCAGGAATCATGCCGAATTCAAGGAGATCTCTGGCTTCTCTGTGATGTAATAATCAATCTTTTTCTTCAATGTCTTGGTGAGTACTTGATGTGTCACTTTGATTGGAAAGGTCGCGGCAGCTGCAGCCCTTCTGCCTGCTCCCAGATTCGATGGTGTTCCAGATCCAAGATACTCTTCATTTTTTCTCCTGCTGCTGATTCTGTCTGAACCACAGAAAGCAGCAGCTACAACAAACAGGATGTGTGTTGGTTGTATCCACTTGTCCCATTCCCTACGTAGTTTGCGGGAGTTCCTTTCCAGAACACTGACGACGGGGCCTTCCAAGTAGTTTTAGTAAGCCTCGCTGAACGCCTTCCCCACCCACATCCCAAAACCGATGAGTGCCTGGCACACTGTCCAATCTTATCTACTTCATCCACAAAGACAACTCCTTGCTTTGCTTTTCCTACATTGTAACTGGCATCTTGGAGCAGTTTGGAAATCACAAGTTCAATATCTTCACCTGCATATCCAGCCTGAGCCCAAGTCATGCCATCACAGGTAGCACGGAAGGTACAAAGGTCTCTCTACCTGGGCACACAAGTCACGCAGCTGGTTTCTTCCTTTCCCAGAAGGCCCAGAGCCTGATTTTTTATTGTTTCCCTCATTCACTGATTTCTTATTTCCATCTTCAGAGGCATGTTTACTTACCCCACCTTTTGAGGCCACGTGTGCTGGTGTTTCTGTAAAGATTCTAAAAGGAGCTCATCAGAGAAACTGAGTTTCCAAGACCCCAAGCCTTCCACAAATGGGTATGTGAACTCGACCACAAGAAACACGGCCCAGGAGCGTGTCACACGTCTTTTTAAATATGAAAAGTTAGAACGCCACCCCTCTCCCTCCACCAACCTCCTCAAGGGCTCTGAGCACCTATTCTGATTTCTTTCCTCCCTGATTTTTAGTGCTTTTATCATATACTAAGTTCCCACTGCCCTGTGTGTTTAATACTTGACTCTATCCTGTCCCATTAATTTATGTCAGGTCTTCACTAGTGGCTTTTAATTGCACAGCTTTATAATTGCTCTTAGTATCTTCTGTGGCCACCGGCTTATTTGTGAATCGTTGGCTTTTGGGTACACACTCCCTCCTGGGGTTCCTCTCCTTCTCAGATGCCTCCCCGATTAGCCTCCTTGGTGTTGGTGGCCTTCAGGGATCTGCCTCAGGGAGTGCTCCGTGCCCCTGTACTCTCTCCCAAGGCAGACGCCCTGCCTCCTCTCTTGCCCCCTCTGCCCATTTTCCAAGGAGCAGCCGGAGCACCTTGGCTAAAGCGCAAACGAACCCAAGCCATGCCTCTGCTTGCAAACCACCTGGTGCTCTCAGGATAGGCTCCAGACCCCTCGCCACAGCCCAGGAGGCTGCACTATCTGGGGTTCCCTCCAAGCACGCCCTGAGACAAAGATTCGCTGCGAGTGGTTTATTTGGGAGGTTGAGGCCAGGAAGGGGAGTGGGGCAGTGGGACAGGAAGCCTTCAAGAATAGGTCACTGCTGTGGGTGTCAGGGGCTCAATCCCTCTTTTGGGACCTCTGGGAGACTGCCTGGGCTGCCTTGAGTCGTGTCACCTGGGACAGAGGAGCGGAGGAATTTAACCAGAATCCTCAGCCTTGGAGCCTTTATTCTCAGAGAGCCCTACCTCTCTCCAGCCCCTCCTCACAATTCCGGTTTGCTGTGGCCCCGCCCACAGCTACAGCTCATTGGACCAGAGATAAAACAGCCAGATCAATCAGACGCCTTCCTCTGGGATTCTGGAACTGGGCGGTGATCTGGGGCTTTCAGGTGACAGTGGACACCTAGCTGAGGTAGCTTTGTTTGGCCACGTGCCCTCGGAGGAGCAGGGACGTCCGCGTTTGGAGGGACAGGCAGAGGCAGGAGTGCACAACTTTAGACAGACTGACTGAAAGAGCAACCTCAGTGCGGGACACCTCACTTTCTATTCATAGGTTCTTGCAAAGTTGGGCCCCATTTCCTGCATTTGAGTTCTCTTTTTTTAGTTGCTGTTCGGTGACAGTTGTCCCTATACATTTAGTTCTGAGACAACCATGTTTCCTCAAAAAACTTCCTTTTCCACTCAAGGGACATCACTTGACTCTCTGCCCTGTAACGGAAACACATACAACCCCCCCACGCCCGGCACACACATCCGTGACTGAGAATTTCAGCCAAGCCCCCCTTCCCCCGACTCCACTCGGGACCTCACCTCCTACTTCACAAAGAAACAGAGACCACCGATCTTGATGTTCCACTTTGAACATCTTTGCTTTTTTAGAGTTAAAAGATTTATTTTTATTTTTGCTATATGTATGACTTGAAACAAATAATTTTGCTGAGTCTCTGTTTTGTGTCTACAGACAGCCATAATTTCTTTTATTGTAAAAAAGATTTTATGTGTTCACTTTTAGACAGAGGGGAAGAGAAGGAGAAAGAGAGGGAGAGAAACATCAATGTGTGGTTGCCTCTCGTACGCCCCCAACTGGGGACCTGGCCCGCAACCCAGGCATGTGCCCTGACTGGGAATCGAACCGGCGACCCTTTGGTTCGCAGCCCGCGCTCAATGCACTGAGCTACACCAATCAGGGCAGACAGCCATAATTTCTACAGAAAATGATGTCACTCTCGCTTGTGTCTCAAGGAACCCTTATAAGGCTCAAATGCTTCAGTGTTTTCAATCATTCACAACAAGACTTTTCTGTTCCAAATATTTAGAGCTATTTTCAAAGTTCATTTTTAGGAACAAGTCACATGACAATATAGATTTACTTTATTTATGTTGCAGATTAATCAACAAACCTTGAGAGAGAGAGATGAGGGCATTTGTGAGCTTGAAAAGGTACTTTGACAAGACACTGCCCTCTAAATTCACTTGCATGTTTAGATAATCCTTGTTTTTTTATTACTCGCACACAATATTTTCCCATTTACAATTTATTGCTGTGGCTTTTGTTATACCATGTCTTAAAGCAGGGGTGTCAAACTCATTTTCACCGGGGGCTACATCAGCCTCGAGGTTGCCTTCGAAGGGCCAAATGTAATTTCATCTCCTTAACAATTAAGAAGTAGTTACATTTATACAGTCCTAAAATTCTTCTGGCCCTTTGAAGGCAACTGCAAGGCTGATGTGGCCCCCAGTGAAACTGAGTTTGACACCCCTGCCTTAGACTCATATGCCTCTATTCTATTTAAATCTACTGTGGGAGCTTGGGTTGGAGTGAGTAAATATTTTACTCGATGCCAGGCCCTAGTGCCAGGCAGTGCTAGGCACATTTAATTCATTGTCTCATTCAATCCTGTCTGTGAGCTGATACTATTCTTATTCACAAAGAAACTAATTACCGTGCAGATACAATGAATCACAACATAAAGATTCCCTAGGTTATTACTTCATACCCAGTGTCGGGCCCAGTCCTGGCACAAAGGAGGTCTTCAATAAACACCTGTAGGATGAATGGTGCCATTTATTGACTATCCGGTAGATTTTTTAAACTAACAGTTTAAGGGATCTTCTTCTTTTCATATAATGAAATTTTCATAAACATGAAAATACTTTATTATTTGACCTTCTTTAGATCTACATATTTAAGCTTTTGAAGAGAATTTTCACATTTTACTAGGTATAAAAACACACCGACTTTGTGTTGCATAGATTAGTGCTGTTCCTCTAAAAGCACAATATATTGCCTTTTAACATATTTAAGAGGTCTAACACTTTTATTTAAGAAAATATTCTTCATATTGTCCATCTAACATTTTGACTTTTTTATGTTAATGAAAATTTCCCTCGGTCCCTTCATCCTTAAGAAAACAAACGAACCTTTTCCGCTTCCATTAGAATACACGGTGATCACCTAAAGCTCTAAGATACCCAGCCACTGAAAAGTCTTTGCTCCTGTCAGTGAAAGGAGACCCAGAGCGTGTGCCTCAATATATATCTAAGTGATTCATTTGGGTTTTATTATTAGTTTGGACATGAAGACTTCCATTACAGTACTCTAAAGATGAGATAGCAGGGTAGAGGTCCATATTCCATTGTTGAACATCTTTGAATGGCTCAAATGTTTCCATCTTAACTACCCTCTCAGTCTTCCCTTAACTCTGTGCCCCCCATAAAAACCACCCTGACCTTCCCCCCACCCAGGGCCAAGCTGGCAGGGAAAGCGCCCACTTCTGCTCTCTCCACTCTCCCTCTAGCCAGCCCTTCTTGCACGGCTGTTTTGTGGAAAGGTGCTCCATTCTAAAGATGTGATTTGGAGTGCCTGTGGGATATCTAGGTCTGGGGGTTCTGCACAGGTATGGATCTCAGAAGGCAGGTTTGGTCTGGAGCTGGAGATTCTTAAAAACCTATCAGTGATTTTTTTAAAAGAAATGCATGCAGAGGGAACAGTGCGGGGAAGGGTTTCCAGGAAACACTATAAAGGATACATGGACATAACCAAGGGGGAGGGTGGGAGCGGGGGAGGGGGGAAATGCAAACTGTAATTGAACAACAATAAAGTAATTTAAAAAAATGAAGGCAAAAAGTGCTTTTTTAAAAAAGAGAACAGATAATAACACTGTCAGGTATTGTTGAAAGATCAAAAAGAGAATATTCTTGAAAGCATCTCTTCCATTAAAAAAAAAAAGAAATGCATGCATATGGGAGAGAAAACACTGACTAATCCCCCAATTCCCTCCCTAGAGACCACCTTGAACATCCTTCTAAACACAGCCAGCTTCATGGACATGGGAACTATGCCATTACAGAGGGACCCGTGCTTGACGGGGCCTGACCTCAGTTTACTATTCTGCTGTTGCCATCATGAAATTCCTAATTTTGAATAAAGGACCCCATGTTTCTTTTTGCACTGGGCCCCCCAAATTGTGCAGTAGGTCCTATTTCCAGCTTTAGTTCATGCATACTGAAATGCATAACATACACCCAGGCCCTTCCTCCCACTCTCTTTTCTTTTAGCGTTTTGGTGATTCTTAAAAGAACATGTGTGGATGAAACTTTCCAGGGAGAAGATGCAAAAGTCACGAGTGCTGTTCACCAAACACTTCCGCTTCTTCTGTTTCTACGTGGGAGACATGTGGTAGGACTGCATTTCTTGGCTGCCTCGTGGTTTGCTAGGGCCAAGTGACTAGTTTTGACCAATGAGTTAGAAGCAGAAGTGAGTGCATTATTTCTAGCTGAGAGCATCTCCATCCTGCTGTAAGACCTGCCAGATTTTTCACTCCAGAGCTCCAGACAGTGGCTGTTCCATGGTCTTGACCTCTACGTGACTTTGACGAGCAGAGCCTCCTGGGTGACTTATGATGGACATCCAGTGTTGATGAGAAATAAGCTGACACTGTTTTTATGCCATAAGCTTTGTGGTATTGTTTGTTATTGCAGCGCAACCTGTCCTGTCCTGACTGATAGAAATATAAAAGGTGCTGAGACAGAATTCACTAGAATTGACATTTGAGGGGAAAAGAGAGCCATAGAGAGACAGGATAAAGAGTCATAAAGGTAAAAATGAGAAACCAGCAGAAGATGGAACTCAGGGGAGTCATGGGAATCAAGGGAAGAAATTGCTCCAAGAAGTAGAGAGTGGTCAATGATTTTGAATATGTCCAAAAGGTTAAATAAAATAAGGAATAAAACATATCCACTGAAATCTGGCAGCTGAGACTTCTTTAGAAAGCTTACTGAGTGCTGGGGGTGGGCAACAGCAGAGGGCTGAGGAAGCAGAGCGGGAGGAGCAGGAGGGATGAGGGTGCAAGTTCAGCAGAAAAACCAGGAGAAAGTATGTCTTTGGCTGGTGGCAAGGGCAATACTGAAGTGATTTGCCAGTTCTGGACATTTCCTATCAATGAAATCATACTATTCGTGGCCTTTGTGTCTGGCTTCTCTCAGCATCATGTTCTTCAAGGTCCATCCACGCTGTAGCAGGTGTCAGGGCTTCGTTCCTTTTTGTGGCTGAATAATGTTCCACTGGATGGATGAACCACATTTTGTTTATCCATTTACCTGTTGATGGACATCTGGGTTGTCTGCTTGCTCACTGCTCTATCCACTAGTGGCTGGTGCTCTTGGGGATGACTGAATAAATGAATGAACAGCATGAACAGCATGGCCCAATATCACAAAGGTGTCAGCAGTTAAGAAAAAGCAGTGAGGATGGTGAGTCACTCGGGGCAAGCAACAGCAGGGAGTCCTTACCACCCCTAGGCCCGAAGGAGCGGGGTGGGGGGGGGAAGGGGCAGGGGGCGTGGTGCCCAGAAGCCCTGGCTGTGCATTTGGGAGGGGAGGAGCCAGGAGAGTTCACATTCACCCTCACAGATCTCCTGCTCTCCAGTCTCCTGAACTGGGAGCCAGGAGGTAAGTGAGCCCCTGATGCAGCTCACAGGGGTGAGAAAGTAACATTTAGCTTAGACTGGAAAAGTGAAAACTGCCCTGGCCACTTAGCACGCCAAAAGAGCAGAAATAGGTAAAGTCAGCTGCAAAAATACAAGGAAACAATATCTCTCTGTAGCTGTGAAGTGATCGTGCCCCATCTTTGAGTGAGTGATGACTGCTTTCTTACTGAGAAATATCATCCTCTAAAACCAGAGACTTGTGGAAACTTTGCTACCTGAAATTGCATCAGTAAGGATGAAAAACTCCACTCTTGCCTGGAAGATCTAAGGCACTCAATGTGCACTCAGGTCCGAGCTTCAGAAAAAGGGTTCCTGGAACATTCCACATCTTAGCTTTCTTACTTCCAAGGAAACAGGGCTCTGGGTCCACTTTAAAATCCAGGTCTGAAGTTGACCGTTGTGTACCTGCTTTGCTTTGCTTTGAGCCTGTCAAAATCTATTTTCACTTAAATTTAATCTCGCCCTGACTGGTGTGGCTCAGTGGGTTGGGCATCATCCTGCAAACCCAAAGGTTGCAGGTTCAATTCCCGGTCAGGGCACATGTCTGGGTTGTGGATTTGGTTCCAGGTCAAGGTGAATATGAGAGGCAACCAACAGATGTTTCTCCTGCACATCGATGTTTTTCTCCCTCCCTCTCCCTCTCTCTAAAAATAAATAAATAAAATCTTTAAAATAAATAAATCTAAACTCCATGCCCCCACCCCAGAATCCTGCGATAACTCTGACCCTTTGTTAGGTGCTGCCCCACGGTTCCCCCGGCACGAGTTCGCCCTCATTGAATGGGTCAAAAGCTAGCTAGCTCTGTTGAATGGCAAGTTTGTTCCTGGTGGTCTTAGGCTGACTGGCCTGGGTCATGGGTGGACCTTCCAGGGCACAGAGCATGACAGAGGTTGTAGAGGTCACGCAGGACAAATCTAGCATAGAAATAAAGTACCCCCCACACACACACAGCAAGTCTGATTCCCCCTACTATCTACAGACAGAGAGTTGTGAGGAACTGGGGGGAGAAAGACAACGGGGAGACCTTTATTCACCCAGAGTTCATACACATCTGTCCTGAATAAAGGGTTGGAGAAATGAATCAATCAGTCTCTGAGTGGGGCTGGAGGCAATGGAAAAAAGATCTAGGCCCATTACTAAGGCACAATGGAAGCACTGGGTCTCCTGACATTTGAAGGGCTGCCTCTTTGCCCCAAAGGAAATGAGTCAAGAAGTGAAAGGAAAAGGGGGAAAGGCAGAATTCTAAAAATGCCCTTCCTTTGAACACCATCTTTGTGCAGGCATCTGGGGGAGGCCAGCTGGGGCGGGGTCATCTGCCAGGCAGGCCTGTAGGACTTGGCTTCTCTTGTTTATCCCCAGCCACAACTGGGCAGCTGCCAGGGTCCGCCCCAACTCTGCCATCATTGGAGGAACTGAAACTTAAAGGCTGCTGCTAAGAATTAGGACGGTTCATTTCCTCTTACAGGTGGGCCTGCTATGACCAGTATGGGAGGGCTGAGCTCTGGTCCAGGCCCAAGCGGATAGCAAGCCTCTCACCATGCCAGCCTGCTGCGGCGACATTCTCCAGTATGAGACAAACAAAATCACACGGATCCAGAGCATGAACTATGGCACCATTAAGTGGGTTCTCCACGTGCTTGTCTTTTCCTATGTTAGGTAAGTGGGGTGTGGGGATGTCCCCCAAATCTCTGCGGCACAGCGTTGATGGCACAGGAAACACCAAGGTGCAGCTTCTGGTGACATCCTGAATTCCACATTATTTTAAAGTCTGAGACATGCGTCTCACAGCAAGCTGGCGGAGAAGGGAGGGGGGCTGGCGGGGAAGCAGCAGGCAGGGGGAAGCAGTGCCAGACGCTGCAGAAAGAAGCCATGAGAGGCGAGTGTGTGATGCTGGTTTCTACCCTGGGCCTGCCAGGGTGAAATGGGCAGGACATGCCTGGGAAAGGTGGGAAAACACAAGGCAACACTCTAGATTCCCAGGGAGGAGGCAAGGAATCAGCCGCACCTGGAGATAATGCTGGCAACCATCTGAGTCATCATTGCTTAGCGGGAGGGATAGGACCAGACTTGTAAATGTAACTTCAGGTCCTCTTCAGTGTCAGGAAGGCTCCCCTGCTCTTTTCCTTTTCCTTTCTTTTCCTCCTCTTCCCTTCCCTTTCCTCTCCTTCCCTTCCTTCCTTCCTCTTTCCTTTTTTGACAGCTTATTAAGATATAATTTGCATACAATTCACACATGTAAAGTGTACAATTTACTGGTATTTATCATATTCAGAGTTGGACAATCACCACCACAATTTTAGAATATTCTCATCACCTCAAAAAGAAATCCCACATCCCTTAGCTGTCATTCCCAATCCTCCTATTTCTCGGAAGCGCCAGGCACCCTCTGATCCATTTCCTGTCTCTGGATTTGCTTATCCTGGACATTTCATATAAACAGAATCATAATGTGTGGTCCTTTGCGACTGGCTTCTTCCACTCAGCATCATGTTTTCAAGGTTCATCCATGTTGGAGCATGTATCAGTACTTCATTCCTTTTCATGGCAGAGTAATATTCCACTGTGTGGACAGACCACTTCTTGGTGGACATTTGGGTTGTTTCCAGTTTGAGGCTATTATGAATAATGCTGCTATGAACATTCATGTACAGGTTTTTGCATGTTTTCGGTTTTGTTGGGTATGTAACTATGAATGAAATTGGTGGATCATTTGGTAACTCTATTTTCAACCTCTTGAGGAACCACCCAACTGTTTTCTATAGCGGCTGCCCCATTTCACATTCCCACCAGCAGTGTGTCATCCGACGTCCCCACAGCTGCGCCAGCACTAGTTATTATCTCCCCTTGGAATTGTGGGCATCCTAGTGAGAGGCAAAGTGGTATCTCCTTGCGGTTTTGGCTCACATTTTCCTAATGGGTAATGCTCCCTTGCTCATTGTGGAGATGATGATGATGGTAACTTGCATATGTACAAGGACTGTGTAGTCACTTAATCTCTCTGAGCCTCAGCTTCTGCATCTGTTCACAGAGTTATTGTGATAAGCAGAAAAGGTATACAAGCCCTTATCAAGTGCCTGGCTGGCCTAGGGTAAGAGCTCCACAAATGGTAGCTGTTTTCAAAGAGAATCTTTGTGAAAATCATAGGCACATTCATATTCGGTACATCCTTTCCTTTGACTATCAAAGTGAACAGGCCTCCTCTTGGGAATTGAGATCTATAATCGTGGGTTCAGAAACCCTTCACCTCTTTGAGTTTCCTTATCTCTAAAATGGGGACGATGGTGGTTGTGAGAATGAAATGAGTGAATCAACGCAAAGCTGTTAGAGAAATACCTGGCATGTGGCAAGCTCTTACCAGGTGTTCATTCTTCTTATTAATATTAATTATTAGGATCATCATGATTTGATTCATATGTTCACTATGCAACAAAAACTGAACAGAAAACACGCTAGAATTCTAAAATAAGACACATTAGTTAGGCCAGATATCACAGAGCTGATGGTAAAAAGCGTAGTTAGTAAACGCTCCCTTATGCATCAACACATAGACCGTGTGTCACGATTCCAGGTAACAGATGATATAACTCACTTCCTGGTATTCCTGGGTTAGCCATGTTGCACAGGAGCAAGGAGAGAGAGCACAATTAAACAAGCACAGCAATTCGGTGACTGGTCCCCTGGAGTAAGGTTCCCTCAGTGAGTCTCTGCTCCCACGTGCATTTTGCCGCCCTACCTGGAAATCTAGATGCATGTTTTCCACCCAACATGTCCCCTAAAATAAGCCAACTCCTTTACTTTCACCTGGAGCAAAACTGGAAAAACAGCAACTTGTTCCAGAGCTGGAGGAAAAACTGGCTCTGATGGGATTGCTGGCAGGAGGAAGGCCCGCTGGCTACGTGCTGTACACTGTCCAAGGGTTGAGCAAAGGCAGCTTTGACAAGATACAGTTTTTTACCTTAAGTGCTGAGTGTGGAAGACAACCCCATGTTAAGTGCTTCTCCATTGTTTATATTTCAAAATATAAAATGGAAGAACAAGTACTGCCAGCTTTGTGTTTGCCCTCTGGGTTAATGGAAGATTTACAGCTCACTGAATGGTGTCCCATAGAACACAGCTTGCGAAATGCTGCCTTAAATTGTACTGTGAGGCCTCAACTTGATGTAACTACAGGTTGGCCATCTATGAAATGGGTAGACCCATGGTGCACAGGGATTGGGGAATGTTGTGTGCATTAATTAGGACTGGTGTGGACCACAGATGGAAGTCCAGATGGGCTCAGGCAAAATCCAGGATATATAGCAACAGGTGGCGGGTTCTGGCCTGGGGCTCTGGGTCCAGGGGCTGCCCATGCTAGGGCTTAAAAGGCAAAGGGCCAGGATAACAAAGTAAGATGGCATCAGTTATCGATACTAGGGTATAAGGCAGGGGCTGGCCATACAGGAAATAAGGCAAGAGGCTGATCAGCTTCTCATAGTCCCTCACAACCAAGTTCTGATCTAGAGTCAAAGGCAGTGGCTCCAGGGTTGCGACAGTGTGTGGACACGATGCAGAGCAGGTCTGTGTTAGCCATAGTGTTTGGCTATGTGACAGAAACCTAACTCAAGGTAGCCACCAAGCCACACAGGAGGATTTACTGTCGTGTAACCAGGCAGCATAAGAGATGGAACTGTCTTCTGACATAGACGGTTACAAAAGTTCAAAATGTGTTATCAGGTCTGGGTCTCTCTCCCCACATCTTGGATCTATTTGGTCTTCTTCTTGAATAAGCTATCTGCGTAGAAAAAAGGCACTCATTACCTCACATCTTCCCTTTCTGGCAACAACCCCAGAGGAATAAACAAGTGTTTCCTGATAGCTCTGCCAAGAAAGTCCCAGGGAAGACTCTGACTGGTTGAGCTTGAGTTACATATTCATCTCTCAACCAATCTGTGGCTAGGGGCATAACGTCACCTGATTGGCCATTCCGGGGTCATGTGCTCACTTTTGAGGCAGAAAGTAGGCAGAGGGTAACAGAGCTGAATGAGCCTGACCTGAACCACAGTCAGTGGCTTTTCCTTAAGAAAAAAGAATGATGTTGCCAGAAGAAATGGGAAAAGAAAGTGGTGAGTGCAGGTGGTGTAGGGAAGAGACAGTAAAAAACTGAACTTACAAGGTCTCAGTGGGTAATCGTGATCTGAGCAGTGTAGGTATGGGTTCCACTTCTCAATTATACATCACAGCTTAGTCTCCCAGCCTCTCTCGCAGCTAGGAGATAGGCATGAGATCGAAGCCCAAAGTTTTCAAACGTAAGCACCAAGCAATACTTTAGCACATAGAGAATAACATGAGGTGGTGAGTGTGAGCAGAATTCATCTTTAGGAGTTTATGGGGGTAGTTCCAGCCTTGACCTACACAATGGAGACCACTTCCCTGGACCTGTGCTTTAGAAACCCCTCTGCGGCCCTTGGCTGGCTGCTGGCTGCAAGCTTCCCCATGGAGTAAGAAGCCTGTTGGGGCTGCGTTAGTTTTCTACTGCTGCTTAACGAATTACCACAAACTCAGTGGAATGAAACACCGTCCACTTGGTAGCTCATAGTTCTGTAGGTTAGTGGTTGGGGCATGGCATGACTGGGTCCTCTGCTCAGACACTCACAAGGTTGAAATGAAGCCGTGAGCTGGGCTGAGTTCTCACTCTGGGACTCTGGAGGAAAATTTACTGGGTTGGACAAAAAGTCCATTTAGTTTTTTCCATAAAATAAAAGACATATTTTTCATTTTTACCAATAACTGTATTGATTTGGATATTTTGAGTATGTCAGCTCTCTCCCATGTGGTATAGCTTTGTTCTCAATTAGCATCTCAATCTGATCACTATCAACGTCAACTGGTCTACTCAACTGTGGAGCATCATCCAGGAGAAATCTCCAGCGTGAAACCTCACAAACCACTTTTGACACGTTCGGTCAGTCACAGCACCTTCTCCACACACCACACAAATCTTGTTTTGCATTTCAGTTGTGCTTTTACCTTTCTTGAAATAATGGAGCATAATATGCTGAAAATGTTGCCTATTTTCTTCCATCTTCAGTATTAAAATGGCTACACAAAAATTCACCAATTTCGATAAGCTTTTCTTAAACACATGCCAATGTGACAGCTGTCACATTACAATCTAACAACATTGTTTCGAATGAAGTTAAAGACAACTAAGTGCTGCTAGAGCCATTGTACGAAAAAAGCAAACTTTTTGGCCAGCCCAGCATGTCCAAGCTCGTCCTTGCTGGTAACGTTCAGTTCCCTGCGATCACAGGACTGAGAGCTGTTTGCTTGCTGGCCGTCAGCCAGGGGCCTCTCTCAGATCCTAGAGGCCACTCGCATTCTTTGTCATGTGGCCTTTTCTACCCTCAAGCCCACGATGACAAGATAGATTGTTCTCATGCTTCATTCAAACCTGACTTCTCTTCTGGGGTCAAAGGAAACTACTTTTGAAGGGCTTGTGTGACTGGCTCAGGCCCGCCCAGATGACCTTCCTGTCTTAAGGTCAGCTGTACAATACGACCTGACCATGGAAGGACGTCCTTCATTCTCAAAGTCTGGGGGACTAGGCAGGGTGTTCACGCCAGGACACAGGAAATACTGAGGTCACCTGAGAAGTCCACCTGCCACAGGGCCAGAGTATGCACATTTGGAACTGCACTCCCCCCGCTCGGTGTATTCAGGACTGCAGGATTCTCTTCCCAAAGGGCCCTGAACCTCTCCTAAGATTTATTCCCTTGAGGGAAGACCACAGCACCCATAGCACCCATGGGCATGGGCATGGGCATGGGCGACTGTATACAGGTGGTGGGTGTGGAAGGAGCTTGGGCATGGAGGAGATAAGAATACAAATGGGAGGAGGGAGACCATTCAGGAGGCTGGTGGGTGACCCAAATGAGAGCTGATGGTGACCTGGACTAAGGAGCTGACAGTGGTAGGGAGGTAGGTGCACTTGAATGACGTTAGGAAGATAAGACAGTAGAATGTCTAAGGGGGAACGAGGGAAAGGATGAGTCAGGGAGTGTGCCATGTTTCTGGCTTGAGCAATCTGGGTGGTGGAAGAATTTACTGGGATGGGAAATACGGGAGAAAAAGCCCATTTGGGGTGGAAGATACGTTCAGAACTGAAAGCCCTGAGTTTGACATGTCTGTGGGACCCACAAATGTGAGTAGTTGGATATGTGAATCTGGAGCCAGAGATACAGATTTATATGTCACCAGCACATACACGGTAACCAGAACCACGGAAGTAGCTGCAACAAGAAAAGGTGTAGATGACAAGGCAAGAAGGCTTAGAACAGACCCCTGAGGAATGCTGACCTTTAAGTGACAGGAGCACAGAAGTCCTGGTAGGATTCTCAGAAGGGTGGCCACAGAGACCCAAAGTCAGGAGGATGTGGGTTCCGGGAAGCTAGGGGAAGAAGGGGAAGAAGCTGGTGCTTGATCATGGGTGTCAAGTGCTCTTGAGAGTTCCGGGAAGATCAGGGCTGCGGTGTGTCTATCGGATTCGGTGAAGACGAAGTTGCTGCTTAAGGTCGTTGTTTACTTGGCACAGGAGGCTTCAGAGGAGAGGTGGGGGCGGGAGCCAGACTGCAGGGAGAGGAGGGAGGGGAGCTGCGGAATGGTGGTGGTGACTCACTCTCTCAAGGGATTTGGCTACAAGGGAGAAGAGAGGCATCAAGTGGCAGAGGGAGAAGAATGTGGGGTTGAGAGAAGATTTATTTTTAAGATGGGAGATGATGCTGAAATGCAGATGGAGAGGAGACGGGAGAGAGGGAGGTGATGAGATACATGAAAATTATCATCATCGTCATCATCAGTGTCACCAACTAGCATCCCTAAGGAAAGTTTGCTGTGTGCTGGGACATTCAGTTAGACATTTCTTCTCCACACGGAGCCGAAATCTATCTCCTTGCAATTCTCCCCGTTGGTCAGAGTTCTGCCCTGTGGCTCTTCTCCTGCCTGGCGCTCTTCCAACGGCTGCACCCTGTGTGGCATTTCTCCTCTTCTTCCAAACAGAGGCCTCGATCTCTCTGGCCCTGTGTCCCCAGCACGGTGTCCAGACCTTTACTACCTCAGCCAAGCCCACGCAACCACACTCTTGTTTGTCAAGGTCTTCTTAAAAGGTGGGACAGACACTTTTGCTTTGCTGGCGGAAACAGGACATCATTCAACCTTTTGTGGTTTGAGATATAAAAGACTCTTGTCTAAGTATGCACCTCACAACATGACAGAGGAGGGTGGAGAGGCAGTGAGGCACGGGGCTCAAGAGAATAAATGAAGCCTCAATGGTGAGACTCATGCCCGAAATCAGGAACATGAGCGTGTTACTTCCTATGGCAGACGGAAGTAACTCTGCAGATGTGATTAAATTCAATGTCTTGAGATGGGGAGGTTATCTCTGATTACATCACAAGAGTCCTTAAAAGAGAGACGAGGGAGGGTCAAAGTTAGAGAAGGGAGATGTGACAACAGGAACAGAGGCTGGCGTGACATGGCTTTGTGCCCTGGAATGCCCGGCAACCTCTAGAGGCTGGAGAAGGCGAGGAACGGATTCTCTCGTGAAGCTTCCAGAAGGAACCAGCACGGCTGTCACCTTATTTTACAATATGATCCCTAGAAATTTAAAAGAATACATTTGTGTTGTTTTAAGCCAAGTATGTATGGTTCATGGTAATTTGTTATAGCAGCAACGGATAACTAAGACAGTATTTACCTTGCTTTGAGGGTGCAGGCTCTCCCCCACTTTCTCCTCAGCGTATCTTTTGCTGCCCTTGGCCCTTTGCTGATTTCCCCACACAGCTGAGTGGACCAGGAATGGACATAATCCAATTCCTCTCTTGGGATTTTACATGCAAGAAGCAGAGGCTGCAGGCCCAACATCTCCACCAGGCTCAGAAGGTGCAGCGCCCAGGACCCACCCCAGTGTTTGTTGCTCTGGGTTAGGTGGGTGGGAAATAGTTCACTTTCAGGTCACATCCTTTCACTTTAGACTAACTTTTGCTCGGCGAGATGCAGCCAGATAAGAGTTAACCATTGCTCCATGAGCCCCAGACAGATGAGAGAGAGCCAGGCTGGCGTGAGCGGCACTACTTCTGCAGGGCTCTGAGGCCCCTCTCACCTCTCACCATGCCAGCACGGTGCCGACTGCCCCACATATGCCACTCTGTGGAAATCACAAAAGTCATTCAAATTCAGAACCTGTGGTTTGGGACTCTGAAGCAGCTCATTTTGATGGGTACCCTCTGCTACATCTGGTGAGTCGGGTGCGGTGGACCAGCCTGAGGGCACCATCTCACTCTCCATCCCTCCTTCCACCCTCACCCCCTGTCCTTTTCAGCCAGACTGCCTCTGAGTGCCCAGGCTTCTCTCCTGTCAGCCCTCTCCGCCTGCCCAGACCCTTCAGCTGCCTCTCTCCCACCATCTGTATCCACCCATCCGCTGCCTCTCCTTCAGCTGCCTCTCCCTCATCATCTCTAACCACCCATCCGACAAGGCCTGACAAAATCCCCAGCCCCTTCATGCCCCTGTTCACTCCAGGGCTTGAGGTTTGCAGGCTTCAGAGTGCACAGAATTGTAGCTTCTTAGAGCACAGGGAGGAGGAAGCCAGACAGTTATCCCCTCATTCAGGGACTAAATGCACAGCCCGAGAGGTGACATGGCTTGTCTGAGTCACCAAGTGAGTAGGGAAAGAGCTGCGGGGATGGTCATCAGAATATTCTCACCATAGGGCAGGGTACCACAAACTCTCTTTTTTCCCTCTGATGCGGCTCTGAAGCATTTTAATTCTTAAAATGATATGTTTGTTATTATAGGAAGACAAGTCTTCCAATGTACGAGAGGGCTGGACTCCACTAAGGCTGATCTATAACACGCTGTACTTTCTAGAATGAGTATCGGAGATCAGATCCGAGCTTCCCGAATGGTAGGCCAGGCTGACCCGGTGTTACCCTGGGACAGTGCTGCAATGCCCAGCAGGGAACACCACTACGCGGCCCATGCACCTGCTGTGGTGCGAGGCTGCACTGGTCTGCTGAGCAGTGTTGCTTCTTCGTCTGTGGATGACATTCCATAGCTCTGTCTCGTGTATGCTGACTGAATCTCAAATCTGGATCTCGAGCCCCCGTGTCTTTCTTGATGAGCTTTCTTTTTTTAGTGAATGTTATAGAAATGCTAAACTTAAGATATAAAATGTTACTGTCCAATTGAAGAAATAAAACACTACTAATCCAGTTTTAGCTCCCTGCCAACCCAGCCTTTATCCTGTTCTCCTTGCTCTCTCCCCTTAGTAACATCATCCTGAATTTGGTGCTCGTCATTCTGTTTGTTTTTATATTTCTATAACACATGTCCATAGCTATAAACATGTTTTTTCCTTTTTTTATTGAGGTGAAATTCATGTAACATAAAATCAACCATTTCAAAGGGTACAATTCAGCCGCATTTCATGCATTCACAGTGTTGTGCAATCACCAGTAGTTCCAAAACACTGTCACCACCTGTCCTAAAAGAAACCCGGTACCCCTGAGGCAGCTAATTCCCATTTCTCCCTGTCCTCAGCCCCTGGCAACCATCCATCTACTCCTTATCTCCATGGATTCACCTATTCTAAATCTTTCATATCAATGGGCTCTTATTCTGTATGACCTTTTGTGTATGGCTTCTTTCACTTTCACTTAGCGCAATGTATTCAAGGTTCATCCACAGCATAGTATGTTTTAGGACTTCATTCCGTTTTTATGGCTGAATAATATGTGGGTAGACCACATTTTGTTTTTCCATTCTCTTACTGATAAACCTTTGGGTTGCTGCCAGCTTTTGGCTATTGTGAATAGTGCTGCTGTGAATACGCATGGACAGGTATTTGTTTGAGTATGTAACGTTGTTTTGGATTTCTTTAAACCTTCTAATGTGGCCTGCTTTGGTTGCTCAGCATTATTTCCATATTGATACAAGTATCTCTCCATCATTTTCACTGCTGTAGAGCATCCCACTGTATGAATCCAACAATTTATCTGTTCAATGTTCAAGGACATTTAGGTTATCTCCAGTTTTCCCTCTTACAAATAATGCCGCCGTAAACATTCCTGTACATAACTCCTTGCGTACACACAGGAGGGTATCTCTAGGGCACCCACCTGCAAATGGGAATGGGACTGCTTGGTCACAGGGAGAGCACTTCTTCAGGTAGACTTCAACTGGCAAATACGAGTTGTCTTCTCACGAGTCTCCCAGGGGTTCTCAACCCTGGCTGTGCACTAGAATCAGCTGGGGACGTTTGAAAATGTATTTAGGAACCTGGGTAGCTCTCCAGACATGCTAAATCACAGTTCCCAGGGGTGGGTCTGGGGACTGAAAGTTTGAAAGCTCCCTGGGTGATTACACATCGCAGCCAAGATTGAGAATAGCTGGGACCACATCTTGGCCCACTCTGTCTTGCTTTCCAAGGTCAGTTCCTAGTGCACAACCATTGGCTTAGGCTTCCTAATGTCATTCAGATATTAGGGGCTGGGCAGAAGGAAGAGATCAAATAAATCCATGCTGAATGAATAAAGAAAGCATTCAAGGTAAACCTTTTTTTAAATTATATTTTATTGATTATGCTATTACAGTTGTCCTGATTTTTCCCTCCTTGCCCCCTCCACCTAGCATCTCCTACTCCCTCAGGCAATTCCCCCCACCATTGTTCAGGTCCATGAATCATGCATGTAAGTTCTTTGGCTACTCCATTTCCTATACTGTACTTTACATCCCTATGGCTATTCTGTAACTACCTATTTGTACTTCTCAATCCCCTCCCCTCTTCACCCATTCTCACCCACCCTCTCCCATCTGGCAACTTTCTGGTAACTAACTTCTTTTATCTTCCTTTTTAGAGTCTCTCTTTATCTTCAACCTTTGGCATTTTAATTATGATGTGTCTTAGAGTGGGCCTCTTTGCAGCCATCATAAATGGGACGCTCTGCACTTCCTGGACTTACATGTCTATTTCCTTCACCAAATCAGTAATTCTTTCACTATTTTTTCAGATTTCCAATATCTTGCTTTCTCTTTTCCTTCTGGCAATCCTATGAGGCAAATGTTGGACCTCTTAAAGTTGTCTCAGAGGCTGTTTGTACTACCCTCATTTTTTTGCTTTTTGTTCTGCATGGTTGTTTTTTGCTTCCTTATGTTCCAAATCATTTAGACTCTTGACTTCATCCATTCTACTGTTGTTTCCCTGTAAATTGTTCTTTATTTCAATTACTGTATCCTTTGTTTCTGACTGGGTATTTTTATGCTGCTGAAGTCCTCACTAAATTCCTTAAGCATCCTTATAACCAGTGTTTTGAACTCTGCATCTGATAGACTGCTTACCTCCATTTCGTTTAGCTCTTTATCTGGAGTTTTTCTCTGTTCTTTCACTTGGGCTGTGTTTCTTTGTCTCCTTGTTTTGGCAGCCTCCTTGTGTTTGTTTCTATGTATTAGGTAGAGTTGCTTTGACTTCATGCCTTGGTAATGTGGCCTAATAGTAGGTGTCCTGTGGCACAGCCTCCCCTATTTCCCAAGCTGGGTACTCGAGGTGCGCCCTTTGTGTGTGCTGAATACACCCTCCTCTTGTAGTTGAGACTTGATTGCTGTTGGCAGATCAATGGGAGGGATTTTAGGGTAAACTCTTAATTATTCAGAGCAATGGGATACAGGGAAAACATCAATGGGGATGAAATCTACCATTTTCAATAATCAATTCCACTTCCCCTCTCTAGTTCTCTTGCCAAAACATCAATGGGGATGAAATCTACCATTTTCAATAATCAATTCCACTTCCCCTCTCTAGTTCTCTTGCCATAATAATTTAGATTCATATTCTAAGTAAGGTATTAACAGCTAATGAACTAACCAAAATGCAGGAAACCAGACGCAGAGCCACATCACACATGAACAAGGGGGGGAGTATAGCATGTGGTTAGTTCTAAAGACCTGGCTCTACCAGTCAAGGACCTCAGTTCTACCACTGACTATCTGTGCGGCCTGGGCAAGTTCCTTCACCTCTCTGAGCCCATCCATTCCTCACCTGTAGAGGGTGATGATTGCAGTAACTATCCCCTATTGTTGTGAGGATTAAAAGAGATGGTGCATGCAGAGCACTTGACACGTGTTCAATAAATGGTAGCGCCTATTATCAATATTATTTATAAGCCAGGTGTGTCTTTGTGGAAGCCAGGTGGCTAACCTGCTGGGTACACCCTTGGTGCTGATGTGTTGCTGAGCCCCAGAACAAAGCTGGTGGACCAACATAGGGAGCTGGTGGACTCTGGTATTTGAGAAGCTATCCTGTAAATGAGGGTCTATGTTAGGCAGTATTAGAGGCTGGCTTTGGGCAATAGTTTCCAGGCAGTGAGCCCTCACTGTGTGCCAGATACACCACCATGGAGTTTGCATACATACCTCAGTTCATCCTCACAGCAACCCTGTGAAGTGGGTATGATTCTTCTTCCCATCTTACACATGAGAAATGTGAGTTACAGAGGAGGCAAGGCATGTACCCAAAGGTACTCAGCAGAGCTGGGATTTGAATGAAAGTGTCCTTCATCTAAAACCACTGTGCCTGCCTCGAGAAAACCACTGATGCTTTTCTGTGTCCGCCCCTTAGCTTTGCTTTGGTGACTGACAAGCTGTACCAGCGGAAAGAGTCTGTTATCAGTTCTGTGCATACCAAGGTGAAAGGGTTGGCAGAGGTGAAAGAGGAGATTATAGAGAATGGAAAGAAGAAGGTGGTGTCCACTATCTTCGACACAGCGGATTACACCTTCCCCTTGCAGGTGAGCACTGGTCAGCATCCTCCCAGGATTCATCCCTGCTCACCGTCACCAGGGGCCTCGTCCCCCTCCCGAGACCTAGGGCCTCACTCCAGAAAAACATTGGCCCTACTTAAAAAGCTCTGTGAAAATCCCAACTGAGAAATCCTAAAAATTGCAAAATTGGGTCAGATCTAACAGCTCAAAGGAGATGATTCTTTGCTTTATTAAGCCTTGCAGGGTTTCTCAAAATAGCTGTGTGCATTTCCTGGTGCATTTAAAACACGATTTGATTCACTCACACTGATCTACACACTGCTTTTTAGAAGCAGGGTCACCGAGTCAGCAGGGTGTGCCTAGACTTAGAAGGACCAGCCCTTCTATATTGTTAGTGTGGCATTTTGTCAACAAAAATGTCTCCAGGAAAACACTCCTAGGCACGTTTTTACACAAAGGAAGGATATAGATGACAAAGAAACAAAGGATGTGGATTACAGAGAAAGGACATGTGGCTGCCAAAATTTGCAAGAAGAGAAAATGAAATTAGAATTGTCAAAAGGAGACATCAAAGTGGACTTGAGAACACCAAAGGACAGATGGGGGTGTGAGGGACAAAAGGGCATATTTGCAGACTCTGGGAGCTGGAAAGCTTTGAAACAGCATAAAACCCAAGCTGCAATGTTTGTTTCTAACAGTGGGTGGTTAAAACCTCCAGCTATTTCCCAGGTGGTGAGATGCCCTATTGCCCTTTAATTAAAGTTCTGGGTAATCTAAACAGCACGCTCCTGAACCCAACACCCCCATTTCCACCTCCCCAGGTCTCCTGAGTTTCAATTTAATGCAATTTTGCTGTGAGGCTGGAATGGAAATGAAGGCTCAGTCAGTTTGAATGTGCCCGAGCTCTCCCTTGGCTCAGCAGGGCGGCTCATCCAGCTCTGATACGGAGCCCTGCTTAGTCCCAAATTTGCTTCCAAACGGAAGCTTAGAGGAGTAGAAAGGTTCGCCCCCAGGCACTTAGCAAACTGGATTATTATGATTAAGGAGCTCTGTTCTCAAAGGCCTTCATTTGACTTCTTTTCTCCGCAGGGGAACTCCTTCTTTGTGATGACAAACTTTCTCAAGACAAAAGGCCAGCAGCGGGAGGTGTGTGCCGAGGTGAGGAGGGTACCCAGAGCAGTTAGACTGGTGATGAGATCTGCTGGAGGAAGCGTGGGTCAGAGAAAGGGCATGTGAACGCGGAAATTGAGGTCCCCGGATGTCTTCAAGCTCACAAGTTGTTACTGAGCCTCTTTTGTGGGGTGTAGGTCTGGGCTGGGTGGGAGAAGGGTCAGAAGGCCTTGCGTTCTCTCTCTCTCTGAAGCCACTGGATCTCTGTCTGTCCCCTCAGTCTCCAGCTCCAGCACTAGGAGCCCGTGCGGGCTAGAGTCCTGTTTCCTCAATCGCTCACTCGTGCGTGGCTCAGACAACACTGGTCTTCAGCATTTGTGCAGCACTTCACATTTCAGTGGAGCCTCACAAATTTAGCAGGGTAACAGCATTCCCAGCCCCATTTTGCAGGTCAGAACACAGATCAGAGAGGTTAAGTGGCCTCCCCTAGGTCACCCAGCTTACTGGAGGCAGAGCCAAGGTTGGAAACCCAGGTGTCCTCTTTCACAGTTTTCTCTACAATGACCCACTGGGCACTGTCTGTGTGGGAACATTGCCAAACAGGCCAAGCTTGCCTTTTATCTCACTTCTTGGAGCTACATGTCCCCTCACCACTACCACCCATGCAGTCTTTCCCAACTTGGCTTTGCCCTCTCCATACTCTCGACCTTCCCCTCCCTCTTTCTGGGAAACATTCTTCCCTATCAAAAGTATGTGTCCTGTTCAGACCCTTCTCAGTCCTGCCCTCTGTTCTTTAAGATGATGAGTAGCTATTCGGGTAAGTTTATCTATAGCCACGTGTTACTAGGCATTACCTGTTACTCGTGCCCTCCTGCCATGTCCCACTCAGGTAACGTGCCTGCGCTGCACCAGGGACCATCCAGGACAGAGGGATGCAGCACTGTGATGCTATCAAGCGAGTTTCCTGCCTATGGAAACCCATGTGTGAGAGAAACACCAACTGGTTGCTTCTCGCATGCCTCCAACTGGGGACCTGGTCTGTGACCCAGGCATGTGCCCTGACTGGGAATCGAACCAGTGACCTTTTGGTTCACAGGCTGATGCTCAATCTACTAAGCTATACCAGCCAGGGCTTTGCTGTCATTTCTACCTAAACCTGGAAACAAGCTAACATTCCCTTAGATCTAAATCAATAATGTTCATTTAATCTTCACAGCAACCACACAGGGCATATCTGTGCATCCTCCTTATACAGATGAGGAAACTGAGGCTCAGAGAGGTGCAGTGACCTGACCTAACGGTGCAGCTATCACCAAAACCAGGTGTACCTGGGTCCTCTGTTGAATCTCTATAAAGCCACAAACTGCACAGAAGATAACTCATTTCACAAAGGCTATGTCACATTCGGTTTCCCTGAGACTGGCCACTGAACTTGCTCCCAGGAAACAGGAAGTTGAATACGTGTAAACCAAGTCATCACATTTCTCTTTTCCTTCTCCCATTCTCAGCCTTCAGCCCTGAGACCTGACCGACCTCATTTTCTCGGGCCAGGAAAGCGGGGGGCTGGCGCCCCGTTTCCACATTTCCTGCTGAGCCTTCATGCCATTTGCTGCACTCGGGTCCGCAGCCAGAGAGCTGCCTGGACTGGGCCACCTGCTGTCCGCCTCGAGGACTCTCCCTGCACGTGGTCCCACACTGCCATGATGTCCGCTTTTTGAATTGCTATTCATTTTTATTTTTTTATTGGGATGCAATTCATACACCATAAAACCCACCATTTTAAAGTGTACAATTCAGTGGTTTTCAGTAAACTCACAATGCTGTGCTACCATCACCACGATTTCAGGCCATTGTCATCCCCCCGGAAGAAATCGCAGACCCGCTAGCCCTCATTCCCCATTCCTCCTTATTCAGCCCCTGGCCACGCTGACCGCTTTCCGTTTCTATGGGAGTTACCTGTTCTGGACATTTCATAGAAAATGGAATCCTACAGTATGCAGCCTTTTGTGGCTGACTTCTTTCATGTAATACAGTGCTTTCAAGGTTTGCCCATGTTTATTAGCATGAGTCAGTACTTCATTCCTTTTCATGGTTGGGTAATATCCCATTGTAATATGAGTGTACTACATTTTATCTGTCTGTTCATTAGCGGATGACTGTTTAGCCTGTTTCTATTTGGGGGCTATTATGAATGGTGCTGCTTCTTACATCTGCGTACAAGTTTTTGTGTGGCCACAGACATCTGCTTTTCCATATCTTAGGGACACGAGATACTTAGTCCTCACTATCCTGTCCTTCTCTATTCAGTACCCCACCCACAGGACACTCTGTCACTCTGACAAGAGCTGTAAACAGGGATGGATGGACCCACAGAGCAAAGGTACATTCTGGTTTTTTGGTGGGGGGGGTGCTCTAAGGGTGGATGGTCTGGCATCCTGGTGACATTTGCAGTGCCCTCAAGTTCAGATCTTTAACTCTTCCTTCTTCTGCCTTCGCCAGGCTATGGGCGAGCCTGTGTCTGTTTGTGCTTTGGCTCTGTCCCCAGAGGACCAGCTACTTAACATGATGAATGTGACCTTAATTCCCCATTGAGGAGAGCTCCTGAAAACCTTGCAGAATCAGCACCTTCCAGGTTCTAGCTGGTAGAAAAAGCAAATGGCTTATAGCAACATCTGAGTATTCTAAATTTTCTGTCTTGAACTTCCCCAAAGGTTGTGGCGCTTCAACTTGTACCCTCAGGACTCCTGGGGGCCACATTTATGTTAATCTGCAGAATTTCCATATCTCTTATTTTAACTGGAAGGGCACAGGACAATAAATAGCTAGCATATAAAAGAATGAAAAGAAAAGAAAAACCATCAATGATTACGAAACACACACAAAAGGGCATGTGAATGTTCCATCTTATTCTCTAATACGTGTGTGCTTGAGCTGGTGTTAAGGTCACTTTGACATTACTTGCTATTTAACTCTTCCCTCAGAA
This sequence comes from Macrotus californicus, assembly GCA_007922815.1. Lineage (NCBI taxonomy): Eukaryota > Metazoa > Chordata > Mammalia > Chiroptera > Phyllostomidae > Macrotus > Macrotus californicus. The sequence goes on from VMDR010004203.1 coordinate 59,729, forward strand.
GTCTTTAACTGACCCCGATGCTCCAGGACGAGGAGCTGTGTTTATCCCGTGACTTTGCACATCCTGGTACACGCCGTGCATTCCTGCAGGGACTCACTCAGATGCGCAGTGAGAAGCCAGGTTCCAATCCGTTTATCCCAGGCCAGAGAATACGCCCTTCCCAGGTCCCCACTCAGGCATCTTTTCTTGCAAAGATGCCAAAAGAGCCAACAGCATTCATGGTCCTCCTGTGTTCTCTCTGATGCCTTTTTAAAAAGCTCACTGTTTGATGTGTTGCTTGCTTGGTAAGCCTAATGTAAGCTCGTGGTTTGGGTGGAGTTTCATGGAAACTGAAACTTCTTGGGTTGAAAAGCATAAATATTTTTTGCTTGGGTTGAGAGTTTCTTCCCCATGATTCTTTCACACACGTGCTTCTGTGGCCCCTTGACCCTACAGGAATCCAGACCGGAAAGTGTGTAGTGTATGAAGGGAAACAGAAGACCTGTGAAGTCTATGCCTGGTGTCCCACCGAGGCAACGGTAGAGGCCCCCCGGTGAGTTACAGAGTGGAGACTCACATGGTGGCCCTCAACAGCAAGTAAACGGGACCCTGCCAGGTGCTGATCTGGCTTCCCTTCTTAGGGCAGTGTCACAAAGCCCTGGGTCCTACTGGCTCAGTGACCCCATGTCAAGCACACTAGTTAAAATATTGAAATAATTCTGTACTGACTGCTAAATAGCTACTACTGGAGCATCCCAGGGTGCACCTGTTGCCTTTCTGTAGCAGCATGTTCCAGGGCACCTCCAGACCCCTCTTCCAGTGCCACGGCAGGGTCCTTCCTGACTTGTCTGTGTCGGTACTGACTAAGGATGGATGGGTGGCAGAGAGGGAGGAAAGACAAAAAGAAGGAAACAGAAAGGAATGAAAAGAAATGGAAGGGCAGAAAGGAAGTTTTCCTCAGTGACCACAGTGACAGATTTGGTGGTCCCTGCAGTGACTCTTCTCTTTCACACACAAGGCCAGGCCCAGAAGCAGAACTCGATGTAAAACTCAGACACCACAGGGACTTAAGGCATTTCGACAGAGAAACCTGGGTTCAAATCCTGACTCGAACACTTCTTTGCTGTGTGACTTTGGACAAGTGGCTTAATCTCTCTGAACTTCAATTTCCTCACCTGTAAGCTGAGCATACTAATTGGACCTCCCTGGGCTGTTGTAAGAATTAAATGAGATGGTACCTGTATAGTGACTGCAAAGTGAGCCACACAGCAAGTACCACACACACACACACACACACACACACACACACACACACGGTCTGCCTCTAGAAGTTTGGTGGTTCTAGATTAGCATTGTCCAGTGGAACTTTCTACAGTGACGGACATGTTCTCTTTCTGTGCTGTCTGGTGTGGTAGCTACTAGCTATCCAGTGGAACTTTCTACAGTGACGGACATGTTCTCTTTCTGTGCTGTCTGGTGTGGTAGCTACTAGCTATCCGTAGCTAATCAACACTCGAAATGTGGCTACTACAACTAAGCCACTGAAGTTAATTTAATTTTCACGTAATTAGTCACACTTGCCTAGGGGATGCTGGACTATACTGGACAGCACAGCATTACACACACGTGACTCAGGGCCACATCATCAGAATCTGTGAGGCAGAGACTTCCCCAAACTAACTTTTGAGGAGGTCCCCAGTGTCAGAGCAGGAAGCACTAGCAGCATCACCCTGTCTGACCCTCAGTCAGTTAATGGCACCATCCAGGTTCATTTCTAGGTCAGAGAAGTTGCCTTATCAAAAAAGGCATTGCTCAGGGACATAAGTCTACACTCCGTGCTCTCTGGTTCAAGACCAGGGGCCCCTTGATCATCTCTGGTTTTCAGTTTCGGCCCTGCCACCAGTCATTCCTCAGATAAGATTACTGTGCCCCTCCGAGGCGCCAGTGCCTGCGCTGCAGTTTTACATGACCTTGGGCAGACAAGTTCCTAAACCTCAGTTTCCTTTCCTTTTTCTATAATTTATTTATTTATTTTTAAAGAGAGGGGAAGGAAGAGAGGAAGAGAAACATCGATATGCACGATAAACATAGATTGGCTACCTCTCACACCCCCCCAACCAGGGACCTGGCCCACACCCCAGGCACGTGCCCTGACTGGAAATCAAATCGGGGACCTTTCAGTTCGCAGGCCGGTGCCCAGTCCACTGAACCACACCAGCCAGGGCTGAACTCTAGTTCCCTCATATGTTATATGAAGGAATTATGAAAATGACTCATGTAATCATTCATTCATTCAACACATCCATTGCCATGTTGTAGGTGTTAGATATTTATGTCATGTGTAACTATACACAAGAGGCTGTGCCAAATTTTATGTAAAATACAAAAAAAAAAAACAGCCATGGAGCAGGTCCGAAGGACTCTTGCAATCTAATAGAAGAGATAAGGTAAATGCACAGACAGCTGTAATCCATGACAGAAAACCATATCATGGAAGAGGAATAAAGGCCTTGATTCTCGAAGTTTCAGGATCCTGTATTCCTCCGATTCTTAGCGTGTTGCCTAGGAAGCACGGGATTTAGAATGTTCTAAAGTTCTGGCCCATAGCAGGCATTTGCCATAAATAAGGTTTTCTTTTATGCAAGTGACAAATATGCAACCTAAGCTGGCTTCAGGAAAAAAGGAGTGTTACTTTTTGGCTTGTGTTTTTGACTCCTTTAAAATGAGAAGTCCAGGGAGATCAAAGATGGAGGCATAGGTAGACACACTGTGCCTCCTCGTACAACCAAAAGAAGGACAACAACAAATTTTAAAACAAAAAACAACCAGAACTGACAGAAAATCGAACTGTATGGAAGTCCGACAACCAAGGAACTAAAGGAGAAACTTTCATCCACACAGGTAGGAGGGGCGAGACAGGCCGGAGAGGACT
>VMDR010004204.1:0-62651 GCA_007922815.1 Macrotus californicus
AAAACAAACTAAGCAAACAACTAGAACAGGAACAGAATCACAGAAATGGAGATCACACAGAGGGTTATCATCAGGGGGGTGGGTGGGGAGAGAGGGGAAAAAGGTACAGGGAATAAGAAGCATAAATGGTAGATAGAAGATAGACAGGGGGAGGTTAAGAATAATATAGGAAATGTAGAAGCCAAAGAACTTATATATATGACCCATGGACATGAACTAAAGAGGGGGAGTGTGGGGGGAAGGAGTGTGCAGGGCAGGGGCAGGGGGAGGAGATGGGACAACTGTAATAGCATAATCAATAAAATATATTTTAAAGAAAAGAAGAAATAATAGGCATCCAAATTGGAAAAGAGGAAGCAAAACTGTCATTGTCTGCAGATGACATGATAGTGTACATAGAAAACCCTATAGACTCCACTAAAAAACTACTCGACCTAAAGAATTTGGCAAAATAGTGGGATACAAACTCCATATTCAGAAATTGAAGGCATTTTTGTACACCAACAATGAAATATCAGAAACAGAAATCAGGAAAAAAATCCACTTTGCTATAGCAACAAGAAAAATAAAATACCTAGGAATAAACCTAACCAAGGAGGTAAAAGACCTGTACTCATAAAAACTACACAACACTGAAGAAAGAAATTAAGGAAGGCACAAATAAATGGAAATATATACCATGTTCATGGACTGGAAGAATTAACATCATCAAAATGTCCATACCACCTAAAGCAATTTATAGAGTCAATGCAATCCCTATTAAAATACCAATGAGATATTTTACAGATATAGAACAAACATTTCAAAAATTTATATGGACCCATAAACAACCCCAAATAGCTGCAGCAGTTTTGAGAAAGAAGAACAAAGTAGGTAGGATCACCACACCTAATATCAAACTATATTACAAGGCCATGGTAATCAAAACAGCCTGGTACTGGCATAAGAACAGACACATAAACTAATGGAACAGAATAGAGAGCCCAGAAATAAACCCAAGTCTCTATGGTCAATTAATATTCGTTAAAAGGGAGCAGCAGCATAAAATGGAATAAAAATAGCATCTTCAACAAATGGTGTCGAGAGAGCTGGACAGCTACATGCAAAAAAATGAAACTCAATCACCAACTTACACCATACACAAAACCAAATTCAAGGTGGATAAAAGACTTAAATATAAGTCGTGACACCATAAAATTCCTAGAAGAGAACATAGGCAGGAAAATGTCAGATATTCCACACAGCAATATTTTCACTGATACGTCCCCTACAGGAAGGGACATAAAAAAAAGAATGAACAAATGGGACTTCATGAAAATAAAAAGCTTCCATAAGGCTAAAGAAAACATTAGCAAAATGTAAAGGAAACCAAGTGTATGGGAAAATGTATTTCTTAATGATGTCTCAGACAAGGGTTTGATCTCCAAAATATATAAAGAACTCATATGATTCCATACCTGGAAGACAAACAATCCAATTAAAAAATGAGCAAAGGACCTAAACAGACACTTCTTCAAGGAGGACATACAGAGGTCTCAGACACATATGAAAAGATGCTCAGCATCAGTAGCCATCAGAAAGATGTAAATTAAAATCACAATGAGATACCACTTCACACTGTTGAGAATGGCCATCATGAACAAATCAACAAACAACAGGTGCTGGCGAGGTTGTGGAGAAAAGGGAACCCTAGTGCACTGTTGATGGGAATGCAGACTGGTGCAGCCACTGTGGAAAACAGCATGGAATTTCCTCAAGAAACTAAAAATAGAACTGCCTTTTGACCAGGCAATCCTGAATCCCTAAGAATCCTGAAACACTAATTCAAAAGAACCTATGCACCCCAATGTTCATAGCAGCACAATTTACACTAGCCAAGTGCTGGAAGCAACCTAAGTGCCCATCAGTCAATGAGTGGATCAAAAAACTGTGGTACATTTACACAGTGGAATTCTACGCAGCAGAGAGGAAGAAGGAGCTCCTACCCTTTGCAGCAGCATGGATGGAACTGGAGAGCATTATGCTGAGTGAAATAAGCCAGGCGGTGAGGGACAAATACCATATGATGTCACCTATAAGTGGAACATAATTAACAAAAGAAACAAGCAAAATATAACCAGAGACACTGAAATTAACAACGAACTGACAGTAACTAGAGAGGAGAGGGAAATAATGTGGGAAAGAAGGGAAAAGGTCGTAAATGAACGTGTGTAAAGGGCCCGTGAACAAAGCCAAAGGGGTGTAGAATTGAGGGTGGGTTTGGTGATGGAAAGTGGTGGAGGGAAAGTGGAGACAATGTATTCAAATATCAATAAAAAACAATTTAAAATAATGAAAGTGGGACATTACTACTAACTCTACAGAAAAAAAGAATTATGAGAGAGTTCTATGAATAATTATACTCTAAGAAATGGGGAAACTAGATAAAATGGACAAATCTGTAGAAATACAGACCCTGACAAGACTAACCACAAAGAAACAGAAAACTCAACAGACTCATAACTAATAGGAAGATTATTACACCAGCAATAAAAACCTCTTGACAAAATAAATAAATAAGTGAGCTCTGCACCTATGGCTTTACTGGTGAGTTCTACCAAACATCTGAAGAACTAAAAGCAATCCTTCTCAAATTCTTTAAAAAATGCAGCAGAAAGAACACTTCCTAACTTATTCTATGAGGCTGGTAGTGCCCCAATAACCCCAAATATCTCTGGCCTATGTTCTAGAAAGTCACCAGAGGATTTTTCTAAAATATCCAGACAGACAGGTTCTTACCCAGTGACTTCAACCTGGCTTCCATAAGATCTTGGTACTTCCTGTCTGAAAACAGGAGCAGTGGTACCTCCAGAATCAGTCTGGTTACACATGGACCCCATCCAAGAACCTCAGCCCACAATGGAAGAGCCACACAACAGACTGGACACAGCTGAAAGAAGTATTAGTGAACTGAAAGATGACCCTGCGGAAATTGCTCAGGATGTGGTACAGAGAGCCAAGGAGACAGAAAAGCAGAAGGCAGGCTCTGAAAGACAGGAAGGCCCACAAAATTCTGCACAGAATCCCGGGGGGCAGACGGGGCACGGAAGAGAGTTGGAATGCAGTGTTCTCCAAGCTGGGGCTATCTCTTCCTGCTCAAACAAACTTGAGTTTGTCTCTGACTCTCCTTCAACATTCCAAGGAGGCGTGTCTCCACAGACTGTGGTGGAAGAATAAGAAAGAAAAGGAGAAGGAAGTAGGCATTCCTCGAATGCCATTACATGTCACACACTGTCCCATCTACAGCCTCATCTGATAGGTCACCGGCTATGAGAGGCTGAGATCTTTGCTCCCATTTTCACTGGATCTTATTAGTCTTCATGCCCTTAGTGGTGAGTCCAAAAACATGCACACAGTGCAAGCTCAGTTGACTGTTGAATGAGTGACGTATGAGGCTTGGAGAGTTCAGTGGTCCACTGTGACACAGAGGATAAGTCAAGGAGAAAGGACATGAATTCAGAATGGTAATGACCCCATTCCACAGTTCTAAGAAATGTCTGCTCGCTCAGCCCTTAGTCCAGTAACTCCAGACGTGGCTGTATGGGAGACTCCGAGCCCGGCTCTCTGATTTGAAGCCAGCTCCCATTCTGTCTTGGAGGAAGAGGGCTCAGCTCTGTGCATCTGGTACAGCAAGCAACAGTCCCGGCCTCGTCCGCCACCTTTGGCAGTTTTTATGCTTCCTTGTGCACAAAATAAATCGCACATTCTCCCTTCAGGTTCTGGGGGGAAGGCCAAGTTAATTACAAAGGCTATCTCGCCCTGGCGCAGACTGAGAGGAGATGTTCACCGGAAAATGGACTAATTTTGACTAATTATTTCACTTACACATCTCGGTTCCAATTGAGACAACATTTGTAACTGAGCACATCTTCTCCAGATGCAGCTCCCACATACCCCAACTAGATAATTCTCGGGTTTTATGAGCTGCTCTCAGCCCTGAGCCATTTGCTGATGCTTTTGGAAAAATGCTAGTCAATATTTTAGAATCTCGCACAGGGGAGATGACAAATGGGAAACCACTTCATTCACTGTTTTTCTGAAAGTCAATCAACTCACACTTGTGACGATGGACACAGGCCTGCTTGCAGCGACCATATATTCAGGCTGCCTGTTAGAATCAGGCAGGACATTGTTTCAGATTAAGAGCCCTGGGTCCCACCCTGGACCTAGGGAGTCAGATATGAAAAACGGGGCTTGGAAATCTACAGGGTCCGGCCTGCCTGAGTACGGTTGGTCGGGTGTGTGAATGTCTTGCACGAGATGAACAGGAATTTGAACATTTTACGTAGGATGCCATATGGTGTGCTTGAGTGTGATATTGTTATGTTAGAGAATTGCACGCGTATGATTTTGTAATAAAAGACTTTGTAATAAAAAGGGGGCGTTTTTTTGTGCCGGACCCTGTATATTTTCAACGCAAAGGATTTTGACTTGGAAAGGCTTTGGTGTGCTACATCCTGACTCTATTTAAAAGTGGTGTTATTCTAGGGAAGCTGTTTAGTATTTCTCAGACTCAGTTTCCCAGAGCTGAAACATGGGGCTCAGAATAACTCTCTTGAAGGGATGGAGCTGGCTGTGCAGATGAACTGAGGCCCCAATCCATAATGAAGGCTCATTAGATGGTACCTATTCCTATCAGTGAATGTGCCTGGGTTCCTTCCAAGGGGTTGATAAAAGCCAGAAAAAAAAATTATAATGCTTTTACCCTGCAGAAAGTCTTTGTTTTCAAACTCCAAACTGCAAATCTCTCCTTTTCCTGTGGTCTGCCCCTAAATAAATCATTAGACAATTCAAATTTGGGGCCGTCCAGGACCTCCCTGTGGAAAGCAGACACACACTTCTGGGGAACAAGGAGCAAAGCTCTATATTGGCAAAATGGCCAAAGATGAGTCATTTCGTTTGTGGAAAGTGAATACATAGGATGCTGCAGATGTTCCGCCCGGGGGGGAAGCAGCACACACAAACTCTGACGGGCTTCTCCCGACAAAACCAGTTCCCTGGTGTTCTGGGACGCTGACACGGCCAGTCAGAAAGGTGGCAGCTGAGATCATTTGGGTTGAGAGAAAAATCCCCTCACCCAGCAGGGATCCAGGTAGGGTGGGTACAGGAGGGTCTCTCAGGGTTCATTTCTATAACATTTAGCAAAGACCATCAATTCTTGGCATCCACTATACCTTATAGTCAGACTATTGAAATCCAGTCTTTCTGAGCCATCAAATGCAGCCCCTCTGCCCACTGTTTTTGGCGAAGTCTTGTTGTGGAAGGTGGGGATGAAGGGGTTTGGTTTCTCCATTGAGCAGCTGGATAGTCCGCTTTTTTTTTTCCTTTCAGTTTTATGGCCTGAAAATATTTATGAGTCCCAAAGCCATGTAAATAAACATTAATTTGTGTTTGTTCTGTGCAAAGCATCGTGCCTGGGCCTCCTGACTATACCAAGGTAAATTCACTCCCCTAAGGCCTGTTGGTGTCTGCTCTGTGTCTAGCTGGTGCTGCCCCACCTGGAGACAGAGGCCCAGGCACTGCATCCTGAGTACCTTTCTCTGCCCCAGGGAAATAAGACAAGTGCTCAAGTCACTACGATACAAAGCTTAGTAAACTCGGATATCAAAAGCCAGCACAAAAAGGCAGAGAGTGCAAGCACGAGGAATAGCACCTCAGCTGTAGCCCCTCAAAACTTCAGGTGGGTTCTGAGGAAGGCTGGGAGTTTCCTAAGCGGAGGGGCAGGGAACCGGCACAGTCACACAAGCCAGAGGTAGGCAGGAAATCAAAGGATGCCTTTAGAAGGGCCAGTAGCATTGTTTGCAGGTGCCCAGGGGTCTGGAACAGGACCGGGCTGCACAGGTAAGAGGTGTCAGGTGGGGGGATCTCAATGAGCTGCAGCCACAGCAGGGAAGGCAACAGGGATCCTTGGGGTCAGAAGCAGAGGGTCACTGTAGGACTTGAATTTAGAATATGGCTTCTGGTGCGCTTGCAAAGGCAGAGATGCTGTGGAGAGCACTTGAGACCTCACGGACACTTCCCTGAAAAGCAAATTTTGCAGCTGTCCAGGGGCCGAAGCATGGAGTGGGTGTGGGGCCTTCCAGGAGTCAAATCTGAATGGTGTGCCCCTGTGCCCATGCTCATGAGCACAGGACAAGGTGTGTGACCAAGGCTTGATGCTCCTGCAGACCGCTCGCGGAGGGTAAAGCACACAGTCCAGCCCGGGAGAGAGGCCAAGCCCTGACAAGCACACCTCAATGCTCTAGCGATGTTTTTACCAGTTCCCACCGCACCCTCCCACAGGGAAGTGCACTAGAACGGAGGTTCAGCCTTCTCTGCTCGCACTTGCACCGGTTTCTTCTTTGCCCAGCTCCTCACCTGCGTCAGTTCTGCTGAAACTATTTGGCCTGCGCTGCAAACATACACTCATCTTTGCATGCGAGGCCCCCAGTGTTCCAAGGCCACGGGTCCAAGCACGCACTGTTCCCCCCACCGATGTGTCTTTCCCCACTTCCCCCACGAGGAGAGTCATTCACCTTCTTCAGGGCTGAGTTCCAACCCTGCCCCTCATACAAACACACTTTCGTGACAACCTACCACATGGAACACTGAGGTGGGAGTGTGGGTGGAGGCGTGGGGCATGGCACTCAAGCTGTCTTCGGGGCTGAAATCTTGACACCCCATGGATTCATCCACCCCACACATCTCCCAGCACCATTCCTGGCTGGAAGCCTGTATTTCCACCAAACTGCCAAAAGACTTGCCCCCTCCTGCCCTGCCTGGCCCCAGAAGCAATCTGAGCTGAAAAGCTTCTGATCCTGGATGGGTCACAGCCTAGGAACCCAGGCCACAACCCACCCCAATAGACAGGAACAGCCATCAAGCTGTTAGAAATCAAGGCACATGGTTGTGTGACTGTCAGCATTTAGCTAGTTTTCCAAAAAGGAAAGGGGAGCAGAGAATTAAACGTGGAGTGTAATCAATTCACTGGGGAGCGTGAGGAGGTCTGCTTCACCAGGACGCTGCAGCCCACTCCAGATCATGGCACGGCTCAGCCAGGGGGATTAACACTCCGCCCTTGCCTGCTCTGGTACCAGATGACCAGGTGAGACCAGGGGAGGACAGGCGCATGTGCAATAGAAGTCAAAATGGCACAGGTGGGGGAGCTTGACCAAAGAGGCTGGCAGTCCAGCCTGGGAAAAGAAGGGATTGGCTGGGAGATGGACCTATACCAAACCCACGAAAGCCTGGGAAACTGATCGGTCATGTTGAAAAAGCACCCGGTCCATCCCAAACCCAAGCTAATTTAATCCCAGAAGAACAAATCTCTCTCTCTCTCTCTCTCTCTCTCTCTCTCTCTCTCTCTCTCTCTCTCTCTCCCTCCTTCCCTCCCTCCCCTGGGAACACACACTCACCCATTCATTCGCATGTTTGCTTTCCATAGTCACGTGGCCTTAGCATCCGTGTGGGCAATGGCCAAGTGGACCCCACACGCAGGCTCCAGGAGGAAGCCTAAATACTGCAGCACAGCAATGAACTGCAGCTGGAAACACAGGCTGTGGTGGCCAGACACTGGACTGGGCTGGACTTGAACATGGAGCAGAAACTCAGGGCAGTGACCTTTGTTCTGGTCCTACTGAAGACAAAGGTCCCACCGGGCCTCTTCCATGGCAAGGTGGACAAAGATGGGACATTGGGAAGGCAGGAGGGGAATCCCCTTGATTTGACACCATCAACAAAGTTTACTGCAGAGCCCTGTCGTCCTGTGCAGGTCTCAGGAAATTCTTTTCCTCGTGACACTGCAAGGACCCCACTCCCACAGACAATAGTTCCACTGAGGCCCAGGACAGAGATGCAGTCACAGAGGCTGATGACGCAGGCCTGATGCTCCGGGAGCTTTCTCCTTCAGACTTGCAGTGGGACAGAACACACGCTTACGATGCCGGTACTGTCTGCTCCTGGAGACCCACACTAGGACATTAAATGTGTGCACCTTGAGGTGCCCAGCCACCCCAGGATCCGACCTCTTCTTCAGCCTTGGCAGACAACCCCCAGGCTCAGGCCTCAGAGTCCACATTGCCTTCCTTCTGATCCAGAATTCTACCCTGAAAGTCACCTCCCCCTGGAAGTCTTAGGGTTTGTTTCCCACCCCCTTACCTTGACTGCAATTGTTTGCCCAGGATCTGAACATCCCGAGTTGGGGAATAACCCCCGAGGCAGGGGCTGTGACTCCAGAACCATGTGCCTGGACTCTACAAGGCAAACACTGAGCGAATGAAACAGGGAAGGAGGGCTGTGCTGCTGGTCTCACTGCATCCCCTGCATCAGGGGTTCCTAACCTCCAGGCTGCGGACTGCTACTGGTCCGGGCCTGTTAGGGACTGGGCCACACACCAGAAGGTAGGCTTGAATGTCATGAGCTTGAATCATCCCGAAACCATCCCTCCTCCCCGGTCCTTGGAAAAGTTGTCTTCCACGAAACTGGTCCCTGGTGCCAAAAAGGCCAGGGGCCACTGCCCCAGGTGGTATATCAGTGTATTTCCCCATTAGCAGCTCTGTTTGTGTGGTTGGCAGTTACACAGACATGAGCAAAGCAAGGACAACAGGCCAGGCACAAAAGGTCACCAGGGCAGAAAGCCCTGGGTGCCTAACACCATGTAAAACTGGGAAAACAAGGACCTGGCCCCCAGGGACACCTTCCCTCTCCTAGTGCAGGGCTGGTCATGCGGTTTGGACCCTTTCTTCCCCAAGGGTGACATCTGGGCCTCAGTGGTGTCTCAGCTCCAGGCCCAGAAAAGCAGCAAAACCGGACAAGCGATGCCGTGGCTGCCTCAGGACCAGCTGCTCTGACGAATGACCCCCTGCCCTGGCGCCGACCAATCAGTGGAGACCACAACCCTGAAAGGCTGCACCTGGAAAACTGATGAATATTCTATGCAGATCCTCTGCTGGGACCACCCCCAAAATCCCCACTCTTAAAATCCCTGGGATGGAGGACCCAGCATGCTCTCTGTCCCAGGATCACACCCGTGTCCTCCAACCCCCAGCCAGGTACACTATCATTATCTTTCTCTCTCTCCTAAGCTCCCAGGGCCCCTTCTTTGCCTCTGTAATTTGTTTCCTGAGGCCATTTCTTCTACTGGTCACTTCTACCTCTGTGACTTTCTAAAATAAAATTTCTCTTATAGCTGGAGGCCTGGCTCTGAATTCTTTCCCAGCCAGTACTCAAGTACCAAGGTTGCTGAACCGAGGTCTGGTCTGAACCCACTGGTCTCACACCTGCTGTCATTCTCACCGCCGCCAAAATTTTCAAGTGCCCAAAGATCAATCACACCAGTTCTCAAAGGAAACAAGCCTTAACGTCAAGGAACTGGACAATTGGATTGTATCAGGCATTCTTACACTTCCGCAGAATCTGAAAAATGCTGGGCGTGCACGGCAAGGGAAGGGACTTTAGGGTTAAATCACACACAGCTGACAGCTACAGCCTCACGGGGCTTATGGAGTCCGGAGGAGCCAAGGAGCAAACGCACTTGGGAATCTGATCCCTGGACACCCCACATGGGATTTTATGCCACAGAGCCCAACAGATGAAAACACCCGGCCCATAGTCAGACTGCTCTCCTTCGGTGCATTGCCTTTTTGGTGATTTTGCAGACTAGCTGCATGGCCCTGTCGGCACACACATTCCAGGCAGCGGTTGCTGCCACGGAACTAGCTCTGCTGATCTCAGGAGACCATCCTGTGCCCCCTTCCTATGTCTGCCATTGCAGTGACAGATGTTTCCCCGGCTGCACAAGTGCCAAGTCGCATTCTGAGCTCCGATCTGCCAACTCTACCCACCCCGCTTACTTCCCACTACGCCGTCCTCCTGCCACATCCTGCCGCATCCTCGGCACCATCTAGCAAGCCAGACCCCATCTGTCCTGTTAGAAGTCCGGGCAGGGGGACGCCCGGGCTTACAGGTGCTGCTAACATCCGGCTCCTGATCTTGGCACTGGTTACTCAGGCATGCTATTGTGATTTACAAGAAATCTGTGTTTCTAGAAATCTATATCATTCAGATGACTAAAATATACTTCTCATATATATTGGTCTTCATCCATGATTTCAGCTCAAAACCCCCAAACTCTGGAATCTCCGGAGTATGAAGAGCAATGGAGCATCTTTTGTTACAGTCTTTGGCCTCTTGTCCTCAGTTCCTGAAAACCCTCACCGCCATAAAGGTGAGACGGGTGTCTTGTCCCACAACAGGCCCCTTTCCAGCACAGCTGGGTTTATGCCGACAAGGCGACTTTTGGAAAGCACCTGAGGATAGGGCTGGTTGCCAGGGGAACGAACTTTGAACGGAGGGTTGGAACTTTCAGTCCACCCCTTGATGAAGGGGGAAGGGAGGGGAGGGGGTGAGAGTTGAGCTGATCACCAGTGGCCACAAGTGAACCCAGCGACTGTCTACCTCTTTCATTTCGTGGCGCACAGGAACTAATCACCACAGTTCCGTACACGCAGTTGAAAATGGCTGAGCTGATCAGTCAGGCTATGTAATGAAGCCTCCATAAAGCCCGGATGGATGTGGTTCAGAGCCTCCCCACTGGGGCACCGGCCCACTTCCACCCGGCACCATGCAGGGCCCCGGGCTCCACAGGAGCAGAAGCCCCTGTGCGTGGGGCCTCGTCCTGCGTGTTTCTCCATCTGGCTGCTGGTGTGTGGCCTGGTGTGTATCCTTTGTGACCGACTCGTAGTCTAGTGAACACGTGGGTTTCCTGAGTCCTGAGAGCTGCCCTCGCAAATCAATCAACCCCAAGGAGGTGGCGGTGGGAACCTCTGATTTCGTGCCAGTCCGTCACAGGTGGCACCGTGGTCTTGGGACCGGTGTCGGAGGTGGGGGCAGCCTTGTGGGACTGAGCCCTGAAGCTGTGGGGACAGAGCCATCACCAAGGAGACAGTGTCCGAAATGGATTAAATTGCAGAGCGCCCAGCGGGCGTGCTGGTGTGGTAAGCCCTCAACAGGTCAGAGTCGGTCACCAGCATCTTGATCAGGTGAGCTCAGTGTAAATACTCACCCTGCCGCACACTTGGGGCACCAGCACTTTTCAGTGTGTGTGCTATTCTATTTCTAAAAAAGTGGAAAAGTGTGAGAGGTGAACTAGCTGAGAGCTGGCGAGGGCTGGTGTTGGGTGCATGGGGGGCGGGGGCACTGCTTTCCTGCCTTTTCTGTGCATTCGAAGTTTCCACAAGGGAGAGTTTTAAAAAGTAAAGCACAAGAGTGAGTTTGGACACGCACGTTACCGCTGCGGCAAGTGGTGAGCAGGGCAGGTGATCGACTGTGGCCTGTCTGAGGCGGACCCTGAGAAGCCGAGGAAACTGTCCACCTCCCGCACCTGTGTCCTGGAGACAGACTTAACTCAGGTCTACTGCCACAGTTGTGGTGCCACCTGTCTGGGCGGAAGACCCTTCCAGGATATGGTCAAAGCCATGGACTTCACTCCAGAGAAATGCACACTCAGCTGCAGACCCAGTCGTGGGACCCCTGTGCACTGGCCACAAAGAAACCAATCGCAGATGGTGGCTTTGGGACAGCGGACCCCAAATTGCACAGCTTGTGTCTATTTGGGGCTGTGCTGGCTGGGGACAGACCTGGCCAACGTGCAGCTCAAGGGCAAGGAGAGATACCGCCTACAAACGGTACCAAGCGTAGAAGACGGCAGGGTTTCCTGTAGCGCCTGGCCCAGAGAAGATGGGATCCGTGTGGTGACTGGGGCCGGGAGGCGGGGGACACACAGAGCTGTTGTCGGAGGGCACAATAGTACACAGGACGAGCAAGCCCAGAGACCCAGCGCACAGCATGGTGACTAGTCACCGACATTGTGCGCGCCCTGGACATCTGCTGAGAGCAGGCGTCAGGGCTTGGTGCATGCACACACAGGTGGTAAGTGAGGAGATGGCGTGCCCGGCTGTGAAATTCATCTCATATGCACAAAAGCGTCATGCTGTGGCCTTGAATACATTATTATTTTTATTTTTAAAAAAAGGTGAGAGCTGGTATGTGCATGGCCAGTAGCTGTACCTAAACTCTGTGACTTCTACAGTGGCAGAAATGACACTTCTGCCAGACTCAGGCCTAAACCTTAAAAGACTGACATCTTGCCCTGGCTGGTGTGCCTCAGTGGACTGAGTGTCAGCCTGCAAACCAAAGGGTCGCTGGTTCGATTCCCAGTCAGGGCACATGCCTGGGTTGCGGGCCAGGTCCCCAGTAGGGGGCATGTGAGAGGCAACCACACATTGGTGTTTCTCTCCCTCTTTTTCTCTCTCCCTTCCCTTCTAAAAATAAATAGTTTTAAAAAATAAAATATTAAAAAAAGACTGGCATCTTTTCCATCTGACTCTTAGAAACTAGTCACCGTGCTGAGAGGAAGCCTACACAGCTGCATGAGGAAGGACCAAGGCCCTTGGCCGTCAGCCCAGCTGAGCCCCCAGCTGTCAGCCATTGTGGGCAAGGCCTGAACTGATGTCACATGGGGCTGAGAAGGCTATCACCATGAGCCCTGCCCAAACTATGAAATCCTGAGTAAATAAATGATGATTACTGTTTTAAGTCACTAAATTTAGGGGTGGCTTGCTACCCAACAGATAACCCAAACACTGTCTCACCTCTCGCCCCATGTGCAATCCAAGTCCTCAAGCTCCCCTCACCCCCGTAATGGACTGAATGTTTGTGTCTCCCCCAAATCCATTTATTAAAGTCCTAATTCCCAGAGTGGCTGTACTTGAGATGGGGCCTGTGAGGAGATGCTAAAGGTGAAATGAGGTCAGAAGGCTGGCAGCCTGACCATGCAGGACTGGTGCCCCTACAAGAAGAGGGACAGACACCAGCACTTGCTCTCTCCACCACACAAGAACACAGTGAGAATGTGGCTGGCGGCAAACCAGGAAGGAAGACCAAACCAGAAACCGACCTGCTGCACTTTAATCTAGGACTTCCAGCCTCCGGAACTGTGAGAAAATAAACTTGTATGATTTAAGCTGCCCATCTATGGTATTTTGTTACAGCAGCCAGAGCTGGCTAATGCACCCTCTGCAGCCTCAAAGCCTTGGTACACCCTCTTCCTCCTACCTGAAACGCTTTCCATAGTTAATTCCTCCTGACCATTGATCGTTCTCAGCAACTATGTCCCTAACTAGTGAGGCATTTCTGACCACCTTCTGGAAACGCAGGAAGCCGTCCTTCCCTGCTCATCCCTCTCTACGCAGCCTGCCTGTCCCCCACCCCACAAGCCCGTCTGCAGCTTAGATTTCTTTGAATAATGGTTTGATTAGTGCCACCCCTCTCCACCACTCCAACTCAGCACAGAGCCTGGCACACAACAGTGTTCCCTTTTAGAAAGGACAGTGGCACTGCCCACGAAGGTCAGAGAGCCCTTCGACCCAGAAGCTCTGCCCCAGGTGTAAATGCCGGTGAAGTGTGTGACCCAGTCTGGGTGGCGTCCTCTGGAGCAGAGCTGGAAGGAGCCCGGCGTGCTTCCCAGGAGAATGATGAATGTGGTCCATCCACACAAAGAGCGCTGAACAGCCTTGGGAACAAAGGAACCGGGCCACCCCCAGAAGCGGGGTGGGGTGAATCGCCCAGGCAGCCAGTCTCCAGAGAGGACACGTCCACAATCCATCGGAATGCAGTAAAACAGGAACACTCAAAGCCTCAGCTGAGAGGTGCCCACATAGGAGGTAAACTATGAGGCCCAGCAGGAACGTGACCGTCACCAAAGTCAGGGCACTGGTCACCCTGGGAAGAGAGGACGTTGTCAGGAGAGACCTGTCAGGAGGGATCAGTGGCTTCTGACCTGCTGAAAATGTCCCATTTATTGACTTGGGTGGTGAATGCAGGGGTCTACACGATCGCGGATGTTTAAACTGTGCACATACACATACATACACGTTTGCACGCATATGTATTTTATATGGGTCTCCTATGTGTATAAGCCACAATTTTAAAGTGGAACAATTGTTCAACAAAGGAATTATTTTAAAAAGGGGAACAGAGTCCCCTCTTTGCTCCTCAAACCTCAGGCAGACAAAAGCAGCTTCCCTCACCCCACTGCACCCATGCCCCTCAAGGCTCTCACCAGCAGCCAATGATACGGTGTTGCCTGAATTAAACCCCTTGCTCTCAAAGGACACTGGACACCCTGTCCAGCAATCCCAGGTGGGCATCAGTGGGTCCCAACATGGGCCTCACTGCCTCCTTCACTGGAGGGTGACAGGGTACCAAATGGCCATACCAGCCTGTGCTGCCTCCTTGCCCAGGGGACAGGAACAAGGAACAGATGAGCCTCTGTCAGCCAGGAAACTCTGCAAAACCATTCTCAGGAAGCCTGAAGCAAACGCCAGCCAGAGATGGGTGACGACAGGCAGTCCCTATAGCAGTAGACTCCTTCTTGTCCTTTTTGTCTTCCACTTTACCACAGCAGTGACAGAAAGCAAACAGGCAGGGGCAGTGTGTGCGTGTGGGGGAAGCTGTCTGCGAGTCCCAAGAGCAGCCCTGTGCACAGGACCTCGTGAGAGGACCCTCAGAGAGGTGGCCCCAGCCACCACGTTGACTGTGACCTCCTGAGAGACACTGAGTCAGGGCCACCCAGCCACCCTCTGAAAACTCAGGTTCCTGAGGCACAGACACTGAGAGCCATCTTTGCCTTTTTTAAGCAGCGGAGCGTCACGGCTGTTTGTCAGGCAGCAACAGACAAGGAACATGTGACTCCTCCTCAGTGCCTCCCATCGCATCACCCCGCTTGGTGGCCACCACTTGCTACCATTTGAAGCAACCTTACTTTTGACTGTTTTCCGTCTCTGCCTCCATCATTAGGAGGGAGACTCCATGAGGACAAGGGATTCATTAGGGCTACTGCAGTGTACCCAGGGCTAAGACAATATAGAGGCTCCTTAAGTGGCCAAGGAGCAGTGGTGCAGCACCGCCAGGGCCTATCGCTCTGGGCTGTTACCTGTCCGAGAGGCCAGCAGATGTGAGGGAACAAGCAGGCACCCTGAGCCAGACAATCCTGACCCCAGCCCAGCCCTGCTCCTTGCAGCCCACCAAGTGTCCCTCAGCCTCTATGAGCCTCAGTTTTCTCATCTGTGTATCAGGAATTGAAGTAACAATTAGCCCCAAGAATGCTGTCAGGAGATAAGGCACACTCTTGACACAGAGGATGTGAGCTCTCGGTCCCTGATCTGCTGGGAGGCTGCTCAAGGGCAGACATAAGGTGCAGGAGGGAAGGGGGACTTCGGCAGCAGATGATGCATCCCTGTGCACTGGGCCAGGTGCCGGGCTGGCCCCGAGCAGGCTACAGGGGAATGTCTGCTGCATGAACCCATGACAGAGCTGGCTCAAATCTCATACTCTGATAGGAGCACAGAGCGGAGGCAACCTCTACACCAAGGACAGCATACGCTGAGGATGCCCCTTAAAGCCCACAACATCACCACTGGTCCTAGCACAGAAGGAGCAATGAATGAGGCATGGAGAAGAGGCAGAGAGGCGTCGGGCAGAACTCCGAGGTGGATGGCACCTGTCTGTGCCTGTGGTCATGGGGTCAGCGTGGGCAAGGCAGCAGGCAGCCCTGCGGTTCCTGCTGATGACAAAGAACCAGGAAGAGGATGACTTTCCAACTGGCACAAACAAATGTGAGGTCACAGAAGCAGCCCTCACAGCCATTAGCCCGCGACCCCGGAAACTGTCCCCAGCAGGTCTTCCAGGGCCAGGATGAGACTTTACCTGCTTGCATGCTGGGGCCATGGCACCTTAGTCTGGGCTGCCCCAGACACACCTGGAGGTAAGGATGCTGGTGTAGCAGTTTATGAGGGAGGTAAAGGCAGGAGGGTAGGGAAGTGAGAGAAGGAAGAAAAGGTGGCTGGCACTGGCAGTGATCAAGCTGCCCGCCTGTGGGAGCCCACCGCTGACAGAGCCGTCAGTGCGGAAACCTGCACCGTGGGCCACAGGAGCCATGTCCACCAGGGAGCCCTGGGACACGGTGCAGAGCAGTGCCGAGCTCTCCCACCCAAGCATGAGACAGCTGGGGTACTGGCTGCAGCTGCTCACAGGGGGGTGGTAAGTCTCTACACTTCAGCCTGCACAATCACCTAACTCAACCCAAAACTGTTGCCATGGAAACCCCAATGCTTGTGACTCTCAGGCCTGAACACTGGATCCTACTGCTGTGGGAAAACCAGACCTCTCTGTTCCCTGCCAGCTAGGAGCCCTGTCCCTCCACCACACTGGATTGTTCACTTCCACCTTTTAAATCTTGGGCAGGGATATGACCAGGAGAGCTGAGGCCACCTGCAGAACCCTAGCGGCAAGGGAGTCTGGGAAATATAGATTTCAGTTTTTCCAGAGACTAGAGTACAGCAAGGCCTGGAAGGAGGGGGTTGGCACAGGTGTTGAATGAGTCAGTCTGCGAGATCCACCAGATTGTGCAGGCTGTGTTGTCTTTGGCTGTGGGTCATTCAAGCTTGGTGGCTGGAATCCAAGTCCTAACAGCATGCTCTTTCCTATCCACGTCGGGGCTCCACGAGGGGCAACCCCCCTAAAAACTGGAATTATCTTCTGGAGGGTGGGCCCCTTATAGTGCAGGCTTCCCCCACTAGATGAATGTTCTAGGAACCCGTCTGTATCAGTGCACCAGCTGGCGTTGTTGTGAGAGGCTGCGTTTGGCTTCAGTGAATTTTTTTTAAAGATTTCCAACATGTTTGCCCGTTTCATGATGGGTGATTTGCAAGTGCACCTGCCCACACCACCCTGAGTGCTCAGCAGGTTTTGACCAAAAACTGCATGACCCCCGTGACCCACCCTCCCTATTCACATGATCTCACCCTGAGTGACTTTGTTGTTTCCCTGGATGAAAAAAGTCCTCCAAGGGAAATGTTTTGCTGATGTGGAAGAAGTGAAACAAAAAGCAGCAGAAGCACTAAAAGGCATCAAAATCAGTGAGTTCAGAAACTGTTTTGAGCGGTGAAAAAAGTCTCAATAGGTGTACTTGCATCAAATGAAGGGTAATTTGAAGGTGACGAAGTTTCCACAGGTAAGAATAAATACACAATTTTAATAAATAACTCCACATTTTTGCATCCCCCCTCAGACACTGACAC
Organism: Macrotus californicus; assembly: GCA_007922815.1. Classification (NCBI taxonomy): domain Eukaryota; kingdom Metazoa; phylum Chordata; class Mammalia; order Chiroptera; family Phyllostomidae; genus Macrotus; species Macrotus californicus. The sequence continues at coordinate 17,157 of VMDR010004204.1, forward strand.
ACAGCCCCGGCACCTGTGCCCCTGCCTAGAACCCAGCCCCTAAGGCCAGCGGCCCCAGCAGGGAAACCCTATATTCCTCTGGACTCTTCGTAGTCCCTCTCCCTGTTTGCCCTGTTTGGCTCTCAATTCCAGGCTCTGCAGCCCCTGATGCCCTGGGTGGGGCTGTGACGTCTGCGGTCACTTTCCCTGCCTGCCTTCTACACTATGTCCTCATCTCACACCAACGGTATCTTTCTCCTTTGAAGATCCCTCCCACTTTTCCAAACCCACGTGGCTGGGGGGAAGTTAACCCTCCGTGATACCAGAACCAAAGGGTGAGCACATAACCTAGATGTGGCCAATCCACATATTTCATCCCCTTTGTTTCTGTAACAGGTTTGAAGATGGACATGTGCTCTAAGCCCAGCAAATCCACGCCAAGATTTGCGACAGAACTATGGCTGTGATAGAACAAAATAATCGGTCTCTCTGACTCCATCTTGTTCAAGCTTGCCCAGTTCCCGCATCATGGTGGTTAGCAACTTCTGCTTAGTCCTGGAGGTACACAGGCTAATAAGTAAAGGAATCCAACCTGTAGCCTAGGAATTGCAGAAACAACCTCCCTCAAAACCACCTTCCCAAGGAGATGAGAAAAATATGTACAATATTAATGATTGTCTATCAAGATATTTATAGGAACATCATGACTAGGACCACAGCAACCAGAGCTTGTTGACAGAAAGCAAGAGCTTCCACCACCCTCCTTGGACACCTGCTGGCATCCGGATGTCTGCGGTCATCAATCACCTCCTGACCTCACACGCCTCCCGTTTTCCCCTTCCCATGACATAAAAAAAGCTTGAATTCTGTACTTTCTAAAGATCGTTCTTTGGGGCGCTAGTCTTCCATCTTCTAGGCTTGCTGGCTTACCAAATAGTCACTTTCCCTGTCCCAACTCTTGTCACTTGACCTATTGGCTATTACGTGGTGTGTAGTACAGGCTTTTACTTGGTTACATTGTTGGTGGGAAACTCTTCTTTTTGGAGGGCTGCCAGGGGTGCCCCATGCAGCAAACTGACCGAGAGCGGGGCCAACATGGAAAGCAGAGCTAAGGTGACTGCCGATGACATACTTGGCGCCCCTGGGCCAGCCCTGATCTGAGGCCGACTGCATCTGGATGGGGGTAGGGCCCAACAGAGCCAGGCACAGAGCCAGCAAATCAAAGCACCAGCCTGGGCACTAGTGCTTGTGCGTGTCAGTGTGGTCAGCACAAACTGAAAGGGAAGCCTCCCGAAAGAGAACCCCAAGAGTGTGCATGCACACTCATGCATGTAGATGCACACATTTCAGGCCAGAATAGTGCAGAGCATGGTGCAGGGGACTTGCATCCAAAAGAGAGCAGGTTTGGCCACATTTTTGGCATCTCTGTATGAAACATAATTAGCTTTGAAGCAAGAATAAAAATAGATGCATCAGGCAGTGATTAAACAGATTAATGGGTATTTAAGTTTGAACAGCATTTCGATATGGCACTAGCCTACGTGGAGGCCTTAACAGGCCTCCTGCCATTCATCTGTCCCTGAGGAGGAAACCTCGGTGTTGTCATCGCCTGCACTCGCATCATCTCCTGGGATCCATGGAGGTAAGAGGGCTGGGTCAAGGTCACGGAGCTTGCGGGGCAGAGCAGACACTCTGACAGAAAAGTTCTCCTGCTAGTGTGTGACTCATTACCAGAGGCAGCTTTCCTGGGAAGCCATGGAAGCTGAAAGCACAGGCCCCTTGCTTGTACGGGCCCTTCTTAGATCCCACACGTGCTTATGGGCTCTTCTTTGTAAGAAGCGCCACCCAGTCCAGGCTTTTTTAAAAATATATTTTATAGATCATGCCATTACAGTTGTCCCATTGCACCCCACTCCGCCGCTTTATCCCCTCCGCCCTGCACACCCCTTTCCACCTGCATTCCCCTCCCCTTTCGCTCATGTCCATGGGTCATATATATGAGTTCTTTGGCTTCTACATTTCCTATACTATTCTTAACCTCCCCCTGTCTGTCTTCTACCTACCATTTATGCTTCTTATTCCCTGTACCTTTTCCCCCTCTCTCCCCACCCACCCCCCTGATGATAACCCTCCGTGTGATCTCCATTTCTCTGATTCTGTTCCTGTTCTAGTTGTTTGCTTAGTTTGTTTTTGTTTGAGGTTCGGTTGTTAATAACTGTGAGTTTGTTGTCATTTTACTGTTCATATTTTTTTATCTTCTTTTTCTTAGATAAGTTCCTTTAACATTTCATATAATAAGGGCTGGGTGATGATGAACTCCTTGAACTTGACCTTATCTGGGAAGCACTTCATCTGCCCTTCCATTCTAAATGAAAGCTTGGCTGGAAAGAGTCATCTTGGATGTAGGTCCTTGCCTTTCATGACTTGGAATACTTCTTTCAAGCCCCTTCTTGCCTGCAAGGTTTCTTTTGAGAAATCAGCTGATAGTCTTATGGGCACTCCTTTGTAGGTAACTGTCTCCTTTTCTCTTGCTGCTTTTAAGATTCTCTCCTCTTTAATCTTGGGTAATGTAATGATGATGTGCCTTGGTATGTGCATCTTTGGGTCCAACTTTTTGGGGACTCTCTTTTTTGAACTTCCTGGACTTTCTGAAATTCTATTTCCTTTGCCAGATTAGGGAAGTTCTCCTTCATTATTTGTTCAAATAAGTATTCGATTTCTTTCTCTTCCTCTTCTCCTTCTGGCTCTCCTATGATTCAGTCGTTGGAATGTTTAAAGTTGTCCTGCAGGTTCCTAAGCCTCTCCTCACTTTTTTTGAATTCTTGTTTCTTCATTCTCTTCTGGTTGACTGTTACATTTCTTCCTACTCGTCCAAACCGTTGATTTGAGTCCCAGTTTCCTTCCCGTAGCCGTTGGTTCCCGGTACATTTTCCTTTATTTCACTTAGCATAGCCTTCACTCTTCCCTCTATTTTGTGACCATGCTCAACCATTTCTGTGAGCATCTTGATTACCAATGTTTTGAACTGTGCATCTGATAGACTGGCTATCTTTTCATCACTTAGTGGTATTCTTCCTGGAGCTTTGATCTGTTCTTCATTTGGGGCATATTTTTTTGTCTCTTTATGCCTGTTACATAGTAAGGGGTGGAGCCTTAGGTATTTGCCAGGGCAGGGCAACCCTCTTCCCTGTTGTGGTGCTGTATGTGGGGGAGGGATCTGAGAGTTAACAGTGCCACTTGCTCAGCTGTTGGCCAGCTTTCAGTCACCTTCTCTGCTACCCACAAGCAAATTGGGCCCTTCTAGTGATGATTTCCAGGGCGGGGTGGGGAGGAGGTTGTGTACATTCTAGGACTCTGTGGGTCTCTCCACCTAACTCTCCTGTGAGGCTGAGAGTTTCTCCTACTGCCTCAACCCCCACAGATTTTTTTTAGTCAGAGGTTTTGAGGCTTTATTTCCCTGTACTATAACCCTGGGTTGAGCGGTCTGTCTTGCTTCCCAGTTGTTCCTCCCGGTTTATCCACAAGCAAATGTGGGACTGCCTGCTCCGCCAGTCGTCACCTTGCCCTGTCCTTCAGACACCGTCTTGCTGCGAGTCCTCTCCACCCTGGCTGCTTGTCTCCACCCCTCCTACCGGTCTGGATGAATGTTTCTTCTTTAACTCCTTGGTTTTCAGACTTCCATACAGTTTGATTTTCTGGCAGTTCTGGTTACTTTTTGTTTTTAAATTTGTTGTCTTTCTTTTGGTTGTACGAGGAGGCACAGTGTGTCTACCTACACCTCCATCTTGGCCGGTAGTCCCACCCACCCCCAACTGAATGGCTCAGTTGGTTGAAGAATCACCCCACACACCAAAAGGTTGCGGGTTTGACCCCTGGTTAGGGCACATACCTAGGTGTGGGTTAGATCCCCAGTTGGGAAGCGTACTGGAGGCAAGCAATTGATGCTTTGCTCTCACATTGATGTTTCTCTCAAAAATCAATAAACATATCCTTGAGCAATGATTTTTTCAAAAGTGCCTCCCAAAACTATACAAGTTCTATGCTGTAGGCCCCAAAAGGTGTGGATTAGCTACCACCCAACACCACACCCAAGGTTGTTTCCCATGTCCTTCTCTCTGGCCTGTCGAAGAACAGAACCCCAAACCCAAGGTGTTGATAAGGGAACTCAAGCATTAAAGATTTTAGTCTTAGTCATAGTTGATAGGCTTAAGTGATTAATGCCTGTGGAAAGCTGTTATTAAACTGAAGGTATGCCTTACTCATGACTCCAGGGGGTTGACAAGCCATTCAACTTTTGTGCCCCAGGGGGTCTGCATGGAGATGGTATCTGAGCCATTATCTTCCAGGGAGGGAACATCCCTGGGCAGATAAAGAGATGTTGATCCGCAGATAAATACTAGGAAAATAGCCAGGACTCTTATCTGATTAACCTTCTTTCCAAACCCCTTACCTACACTTTCCCTCTTCTTATGAAAAGGTTTGCTTGAGATGAGATGTTAAGACAGTTTTTGAGGGTACCTAACCCGCTGTCTTCTCGATCGCTGGCATCTGAATAAGGCACCCATAAAGATTTAGTCCTCTGCACTTCTTGGTTCTGGCAGTGACAGGCAGCATGAATGCTGCATTTTCCAGTTTCAGTGTTGTCATCAACTTGAAATAGGTCCTCAAAGGCTTCACTCACAGAGGCTCTGTGCTCCTCCTCATTTGCAGTTTCTTCTCTATTTCTGATGATTTAGGTACTTGTTATGCAAATGACATCAATAGAGATCCTTTCTGCAAAATGCTTACATGCTTCTTTAAGGTCTTCCTCATCTTAAAAATAAAACCAAATCCTCCTGCTTCTCCTAGGAGGTGCTTGGGGATTCCAGCCTATGGAAAGGGAGAAGTACCAAGAGAAGCCCCCCAGCCAACCACCTCATGGTCCATAAGAATAGCTCTCATCTCCTGGCCTCAGGGACTCCTGTCCTCTCCTTTCTACTCTGTCAAGGTTGGATGACAGCTGGAAGTCACAGCTGCATGTTCTATCCCTTGGTCCTGACTCAGTTTCCACCCAGGTATTCCCTCCCTACCTCTCTGGCCTTCTTGGGCTTTCAAAAGCACCCCAGTCATGACACTAAAGGGACATACCTGCACTTCCCACCATAGTACAGAGGAGCTCCAAAGCTGGTGGCCATAGACAAGAGCCTTGGGGTTGCCCAGGGGGTTAGCGCCCTGCCCAGAACCACCTTGGGGCTCTCACTTTCCTATTTGGAATAGGTGACTCTCAGCATCTCTGGACCTCCAGATTCCCTACACCCACAGTACCAAACGGAACCAGTGTTTCTCTTGCAATTACATGACAGATGGTAGTGACTTTGCAGAGCTGCTTGAAAAGTAATGGTGACAGTGTCAGGGGTCAGAAACAATCACCCCAAGCTGTGCCTCAGTGACATGCAGATTGTTTTGAGCTAAAGGCAACTTTAGCAGCAGGCTCAAGAGGAACGTCTGCCCTGCCCTTAATAACTGGAATCAGTGGCCTTGGCCATAACAGATTATCAGAGATAACCTCTTTTGGCTAATTTTTAGGCAAGACAAACTTCTATTTAGTACCATCTACTATCATCCTGCGATGACCCTTGGAAGCCCCCGCCGAGGTGCATTCCTGCATCCCCAGCTCAGGATGTCTTGCACACGCACGTTCCCTTTCTGTCTCTGAGCCTCTCCTGCACGTGGGGTCTCTGATTCGCCATGCATGTTCATATATACTACATATGTACATATATATACATATATGTGGCTAATGTGTCTCATATCTACCTGATTATTAGACCAGCGGGAAGACCCTTGAGAGGAAAGGACAGTTTGTTCCTCACAACAGAATCCCAGATCACATGGAGATCACATGGTGGTTGTCAGTGGGAGGGGAGGAGAGAGAGGGGGAAAAGGTTCAGGAATAAGAAGCATAAATGGTAGGTAGAAGACAGACAGGGGGAGGTGAAGAATCACATGGGAAATGTAGAAGTCAAAGAACTCATATGTACAACCCATGGACATGAACTAAGACGAGGCGGGAGATGCGAGTTAGCGGGTTTGTGCGGGGTGGAGAGGAATAAAGGGGGGAAATGGGACAACTGTAATAGCATAATCAATAAAATATATTTTAAAAAGTAAAAAAAGAAAAGAAAAAAAGAAAGTTTGTTCCTCACCTACAACAGTAATCGTAATATAATAACTATTATCGTCATGATTACAACAACTAACATTTAGTCAGCACTTACCACATACCAGGCTCTGTGCTAATCACTTTAACATGCATTAACTCATTTAATCCTCACTTTATCTCATTTAACTTTCACATTTTCTAGAGCTTCTTTATTTAAACTGCCAGAGGAGTGCATGCTCACTGGGGCAAATCAACTAGTCCAGAGGTGCATAAAGAGCAAGTTCACAGTCTCCTGCTCTCTTCCCGTCCATCCTGCTCATTCCCACTCCCCTGGTGCAACCGAGGCACGCAGTCTCATGCATAGAGCCCTCCCTTTATGCCAACACATGCAGAAACATATCAGGAGACCCTCTTAGAATTCTGTCAATTCTGTGGATAAAGAAAATGCAGCTCACAGACGTTAAGTGACTTGCCCAGGATACACAGCAGGCAACTGAGGGAGTTGGCACTTACTTGACCTCCAAGTTTAATGGCAAAGCCTGTGACCTTACCCACTAGTCTGCACTGCCCCCATAAGTCATGCCAGCTTTGACCAGAAGGAGTGATAATAACCATAACAAGAAATAGCAGTGCACATTGATTAAATATTGATCATGGTAGCATTTCAGGTATGTTAGACATAATCGTCTAGACTTCCCCAGAGCTTTGAGAATTGGTCTTACTATCTGCACAGCCTCCGTCCCATTTCACATGAGAGAACTGAGGTTTCATGAGGGGAAGCCGTTGGCCCAGGCACAGAACTATAAGCAGCGACAGAACGGGGATTCAGACTTCAGCTCTCTGAGTATAAAGTCAGCCCAGGAAGGAAGCTGGATGGCCAAGGGCAGGATTTGGTGCTGAGTCAATGGGCAGGATGGCCACTGTCTCCTTTTGGAACTCTCGAGGAATTCTTACTGTTCCTCAAACCAGTCACCTTAGGGCCTTTGCCCACATGGATCGTCCCCAACACTTGCCCCTCACTTGGCCTAGATAGTGCCTGCTCCTCCTGAAGCTCTCCACTTGCTCAGTGAGGCCCTGGAGCCTCTGGGTAAATTTCAGTGCTCATCACTGTATTTCTGAAGCCCAGCCGAGCATCTGTGCACAGCAGATGCGAGATAAATGTGTTCAGGGAATGGAGGTAAGAAGTCTGTGCCAAGCTAAGGAACTGGCATGTGTGAAGGGACAGTGGGCAGGGTGTGCTGGGGGAGGGCACAAGACTCAGCAGGCCTGGACCTGAGGGGTGGGGAACATGGCAGGACAGAAGGCAGGACCCATCAGGATGAACATCCACGGAAGGTAACAGGGAGCCAGGGAGGATGACAAGTGTTTGTTGTCCGAGTCCAGAGCCAGACCTCGAAATTCCAAACCACAGCAGACCCAGCACCACAGAAGCAGGGCCAAACACCTCTATGGAAGATGCTGCTTCCTGCCACCCGAAGTCCACTGATGTGGGGGAAAGCCTGAGGTAATACTGTCATTGTGCATCTGTTGGGCCACCAGGGGCAGAGCCGACTCTCACATCCTGTCCCTGTGTCTGCAGGAGAATCCCGCACCATGGACTCTGAGGCAGTGCCAGGGCTGGGCGTGACAGGCAGACCTGACAGGACAACGGAGCGCTGGAACCCACCACCCCTCCCTGCTGTGTGACTTTAACAAACCCTACCCACTGTGCTTCCCTGTCTGTGAAACAGGAATATTAAAAACAGGGGAAGAATGAAAAGAGGGCTCTGGAATAAGACAGGAATAAATGAAAAACAGTCAAGTCTCCATTTCTGGGTTTGATGCCAGTTCGGTGGTAAAATCAGTGTTTGAACGAAGAAGAGCGAGTGCGAAAGGCTGGCCTTTTCCTCCTTTCACATCATGTCGTGAGACTCGCGTTCAGGGAGCCCAGGTGGTGCCTACTGCCTGTGCTAAAAAATGCTCTCCAAGGAGCCCCCAGTCCCCAAGGACAGCACAGGGGCATCCTGAGCACGCTGCATCAGGACAGCAGCAGAGGGAAGGACCTTCTGCCTCACACAGCCAGGCTGTGCCAGCCACAGAGGCGGCCGGTTACACAATCGGCGGGCTGCCTGCACTCGTGGGAAGGAGCCCCAAAGGTTTCCTTCTGTAAATGTGCGATCATAAAATTAAGAAAAAGTCTCAAATCAAGCTCCCACTCTAAGAAATTAGAAGAACAAAAGCAAATTAAACCCAAAGCAAGCAGAAGGAAGTAAATAACAAAGATAGGAGCAGAAATGAGTGGAATCAAGAATGGAAAAACAATAGAGAAAATAAGTGAAGCTAAATTGAAAAACAAAAGAAAACTGATAAACCTGTAGACCAGAGGTCAGAAAACTTTTTCTGTAAGGAGCTGGATAGAAAATATTTTAGACTTAGCCGCTATATGTGACATGTAGTCTCTGTCACATTTGAAAGATAAACGCCTATGCCAACTAGGAACAGAAGGAAACAACCTCAACCTGATACAGGGCATCTACAAAAGCCTACAGCTAACATCGCAATAGGGAAAGAGCGAGCATTTCCTCCAAGACCGAGAATAAGGCGAGCTGCCCACTCTCTCGTCTCCTATTCAACAGTGCTGGCCATCTAGCCAGTGCAGTAAAGCAGGGAAAATAAATAGAAGGCACACAGGCTGGAATGGAAGCAATAAAACTGTCTATTCACGGATGACCTATTATTTAAGTAAAACACTCCAAAGGGTCCACAGAAAAGCTACTAGAATTAATAAGTGAGTTGATCAAGGTCACAAGACACAAGTCAAAATACAAAAGTCAATAGTTTTTTACATGCAAGCAACGACCTACTGGGAATTCAAATTAAAGGCAAAGGGATGAGAAACACAAAATCTAGTTTGGAAATGCTGGGTATCAGGAGCTGCAGATGGTGGAAACTCAGAGAGGCAGACGTAACTTCACTGGGAATGTTTCCCTCTGTAGTAAGACAACGTGGTCAGTGCTGTGTGCAGCTCAGAAGAGACACATAAACGGACACACAGGTCAGATCAGGGAGGGAGAAGATCCAGCCCCACTGGGCGGCCCTGCAGAGGAAATGATGCACAATGGCCTTTGACATCTAACTCACTTGTGGCTTGTACACTTCTTCTGACACATTCTGCAGGATTCGTTTATAACAGGTGATCCGTAAGTCTTGTTAGTACTAATGGGAGAGGGTTTATTGCTCTGTTCTCCTCATCCCCAATGGCCCAGGGGGGCAAATCACACCTTCTCTGGGAGGTTCCTGCAGTCACATTACCCAGACAGGTTGCCCAGAGGGGGCTGAGGGCAGCCAGGCCCTGAGCACTGAGCTTTTCCACCCAGAGCCCACCTCAGGGCTGGAGAGCAAAGTCTTAGGCAAACTTTTTCTGGAAAGGAAGTTCACATTGCAATATATTTTCTGGTTATCAGAACCTGTTTGGAGAATATGAGTATTCTTTCATAAGAATAATACTCATTTGTCCTTAAACATGACTTTGAGAAGTAGCTACTAATGACAAATTATTTAAAGTATTAAAAAAAAAGTGGCCACTTTCTTAAATGTGAATCATCGCATCAAGGGATCAAATTTGCCCTCTGTCCATAGACCCTCCCTTTCTTCCTTCTTGAGACAAGGAGTCTCACTGTCACGGGGGATTCACTTTGCACAGTGGCCCTGGCCATGGGCTTTCAGACAGGTCGTCTAACCTGTGTCTAAAATGTGTCATTTGGGATGCCCTGCACTTAGGGCTATGAGGAACCGAGGCTCACAGCTGTCCTGTGTTAGGTGCTGTCCACAGGCCCCAGCATGAGGTAGTGACAAGGCCCAACTTCAGCCTGAGTCTATGGGACATGAAGTATTCGTGTAAATCAAACTACACAAGTCGCTCTTGTACCCACACATAACATCTTTGAATTCTCTTTTTAATAAGGTTTTCTAATGTTTTTTCTTTTTTAAAGTATATTTTATTATGCTATTCCAGTTGTCCCATTTTTTCTCCCCTTTATCCCCCTTCACCCTGCAACCCCCCTCCCACCAGCATTCCCGCCCCCCACCCCCCGGCCTTAGTTCATGTCCATGGGTCGTACATATAAGTTCTTTGGCTTCTACATTTCCTATACTATTCTTAACCTCCCCCTGTCTCTCTTCTACCTACCATTTATGCTTCTTATTCCCTGTACCATTTCCCTCTCTCTCCCCACTCACTCCCCTGATGATAACCCTCTGTGTGGTCTCCATTTCTGTGGTCCTGTTCCTGTTCTAGTTGTTTGCTTAGTTTGTTTTTGTTTTTTTTGTTTTAAGTTCAGTTGTTGATAGTCGTTTGTTTTTTACTGTTCATAGTTTTTTATTTTCTTTTTCATAAGTAAGTCCATTTAACATTTCATACATTAAAGGCCTGGCGATGATGAACTCCTTTAGCTTTACCTTGTCTGGGAAGCACTTGATCTGCCCTTCCATTCTAAATGATAGCTTTGCTGGATAGAGTCATCTTGGATGTAGGTCCTTGCCTTTCATGACTTGGAATACTTCTTGCCAGCCCCTTCTTGCCTGCAAGGTTTCTTTTGACAAATCAGCTGACAGTCTTATGGGCACTCCTTTGTAGGTTACTGTCTCCTTTCCTCTTGCTGCTTTTAAGATTCTCTCCTTATCTTTCATGTTGGCTAATGTAATTACGATGTGCCTTGGTGTGTCCCTCCTTGGGTCCAGTGGGAAGAAGTGTCTTTGAGACTCTCTGAACTTTCTGGACTTTCTGGAATTCTATTTCCTTCACCAGATTGGGGAAGTTCTCCCTCATTATTTGTTCAAATACATTTTCTATTTCTTGTTCTTCCTCTTCTCCTTCTGGCACCCCTATGATTCGGTCATTGGAATGTTTAAAGTTGTCCTGGATGTTCCTAAACTTCTCATTTTTTTGAATTCTTGTTTCTTCATTCTGTTCTGGTTGAATATTCCTTTCTTCCTTCTGGTTCACATTGTTGATTTGAGTCCTGGTTTCCTTCCTGCCAGTGTTGGTTCCCTGAACATTTTCCTTTATTTCACTTTCATAGCCTTCACTTTATCCTCTAATTTGTGACCAAATTCAACCATTTCTGTGAGCATCCTGATCACCAGTGTTTTGAACTCTGCATCTGACAGGTTGGCTATCTCTTCGTCACTTAGTTGTATTTTCCTGGGGCTTTGACCTGTTCTTTCATTTGGGCCACATTTTTTTGTCTAGGGGAGCCTGTTATGTAGTAGGGGTGGAGCCTTAGGTATTTACCAGGGCGGGGCTACCCTGTTGCTGTGTTGTAGCTCTGTATGTGGGAGAGGGGTCCAAGAGGGAACAGTGCCACTTGCTTGGCTCTTGGCCAGTTTTCAGTCACTTGTCCCGCTACCCACAAGCAAATTGGGCCCTTCTGGTGCTGATTCCTGGGTGGATGGGCTTGTGTACGTTCTAGGACCTTGTGGGTCTCTCCAACGAACTCTCCTGTGAGGCTGGGAGTTTCTCCCACCATCACAACCCCCACACACTTTTTCAGTCAGAGGTCTTGAGGCTTTCTTTTCCTGCACTGGAACCCTGGGTTGTGTGGTCTGTCTCGCTCCCCACTTGTTCCTCTGTTTATCTGCACACAAATGTGGGACTGCCCTGTCTGCCAGCCGCCACCTTGTCACATGTCATCTTCTGCCCCAGCTGCCCATCTCCATCCCTCCTACTGGTCTGAATGAATGTTTGTTTTTTAACTCCTCAGTTGTCAGACTTCCATACAGTTTGGTTGTCTGGCAGTTCTGGTTATTTTTTGTTTTTAAATTTGTTGTTGTCTTCCTTCTGGTTATGTGAGGAGGCAAAGTGTATCTACCTACACCTCCATCTTGCCCGGAAGATGGTATATCTTTGCATTCTCAGAACCTACAAGGAGTATGGCACAGCAGGTGTCCATCGTAGAGTGTCCATCTGAAAGAGAAGCCACCAGCATGCAGAAGCAAGCCAAGATACGGAGAGAAAGAGAGACAGACAGATACCAAGTGCTGATGAATGTGAGGAGTGGATTAAGCCCCTGAAGCCAGCCAGACCTTACCCTGAAATACTCAGTCCCATGAACTAATACATTAACCCACTCCACCCCCCCTTTTTTATGTAAGTATGTTTAAATTGGCTTATGTTGTCACTTGGAATAGCTCCTACAGCCAAGTGCGTAAGCTGGTCTGTGGGTTTCCTTTCTGGACTCCGGTTCAGCAGAGAGAGCACGATCCACTTTCCTCATCCTTCTACATCACGACCCCACTCCGTGTGTGTGGGTGTTCTGGCTTCCTGTGCCCTCGTCCCCAATCCAGGGGTTCCTCTCTTTGTTCTATACTATTGTTGGTTGTTCCCGGAGCAAGGCCTTGAGTGCACTGAGCATACTCCTTACTCAGGGCCTTTGCACCTGCCATCCTCTTTGCCAGGCTTACACGTGTCCCACTCCCTTTCTTCACTCCACATTTGACCAAATATCACCTCCCCAAGAAATCTGCTCCTGGCCACCCTGTCCTAGAGGAGGGGCTCTCAGTGCCCACAGGTTTTACGCCTTCCTCTGCTCGTTTTTCCTCACTGCACTTGGCACTGCCTGAAATGACACCCTGTGCATTTACAGGTGGGTCGTCTGCCACCCCTGGCATGGCAGTGCCTTGAGGGCATCCCACTGGGCCCTGCACTGTGCCTGCCTCTGGACAGAGCCCTATAAATATGCCAACACCTCAGTCCATACAGATCTTTCCTTAGACCGTGAGTGCGATCAAGGAAGAGACAGTGGCAGAATTTGTACAAGCACAGTCATTACCAGAAGTTAAAAGTCTGGCAAAAAGGGTAATGACAACTGCTTAAAACACCCCACACCTGGAAAGAAGTTGTTTGGGCTGGGAAAGCTGGGAAATTGGGTTATTTTGTGTTTTAAAGATGTATACTTTGCAGTTACTTTTTTAAAAAAGACTGAATAGCTTGGGTTGGAGGTTCCTGGCACTCTAAGAGGACCCTCTTCTCAGCTGGGCTGAAAGGCTTTAGCATTTTCATTTCCAGAGTGAGCATCTGGAGGATGGACTGCCAGTGCTCTGCGGACCCAAGAACGTGGCAGAGCTCACCCAGAAGTTGCTACAGTTGATCCCAGAAGGGAAGTTAAATCTGACCACTCTGCACATGGTTGAACAGTGTGTCCTGACTTGTGACATGGCGGCTTGGCACTGAGAAAGAACTGAAACCCTTTCGCAGTCCCAAACGCCACCAGGGATTTGATTTCTGCCAAAAGTGAGTCTTTCCTAGGACCTGCCTACAAACCCCAAAGGAGACACTCATCAGCCAGAAGTAGAGTCAAAATCCCCTGAAGGCACCAGATCAGGGACAAGCACATTCAGATGCTGTAAAAATCTCCTGTATCAAGGTGCCTTGGACTTGTTTTCCCTTACATGTTAGTATATAGGTTGAAAGAGTTCACCTAGCAAATGGAACATCTTAAAAGTCCCTTCCATCCATCCATCCATCCATCCATCCACCAACCAACCAGCCATGCATCCACCTATCCATCTATCCGTGCACACATCTATCTGTAATTTCCACCCATTTATCCCCTTACCCATATATGCATCCAGCCAGCACCCAACCGTGCATCCCTCCCTCCCTCCCTTCATCCACTGATACATTAATCACACCTGCACGCCAAACAAACTTCCTTCTGGGTCCTGGCCCCAACTTCTACCGCCTGTTTTCAGCCGTTCTCTTTGCCTTGGACGCATCAACCACTCTTGGTCTGCAGATCTGTCTGTCAGAGCTTTTGCAGGGTCCCTCTTTCCATGCCCCACCTCATGCATCTGTGGACTTTACCCGACCAGTTTTTATTCCTTGACTTCTTGTAACTGTATCTGACCATTCTCCTCACCTCTGCCTGGAGGTTCACGTGGAGACTGAGACACTCCTCCACTCCAGGCCAGGCCCGTCAGAGCCCTGCACTCCTAAGTCACCGGGACCGGCTCCAGGACACACTCAGCAAGAGTAGCAGAAAGCTTCAATTATAAGTCAGACACTGTTTTTAAGTGAGCTATTATTATCCTCATTTCACAAAGGAGCAACCTGAGACCCAGAAAGGTTAAGCAACACACCCAAGGTCACACAGCTCATCAGTGGCAATGCCAGGGTTTGAACCCTGCTGTCTGCCTCCCAAGTTCATGCTCTGAACTTCCCATGTCTTTTCAGCAAAGACAAAAGCCACACAAATAAGAGTTGGTGCCTAGACTTGGGCTCAATTTACTGAACAAGAGGTGTCCCCCTCGCACTGCAAGCCTGGAGCTGCCAGACACCACCAAGTACAGAGGCTCCCGAAGAGGAAGCTGACTACAGACAAGCAGAGCTGAGAGAGGGAGGGCCAGTGATTGAACCCCAGACCCATCATTCCTACAGGCTGGTTGGGTTTTTAATTCTCATGGGCCCCAAGTTCCCTTACTGGAATTTTAGTGGCCCCGTAGTACATCTGGGTTGAGTTTCTGTGCAGACTGACTAGGAGGGTGGTTTCCACTTGCCTAAAGCCTGGGACCAGGCTGGCCCCCACCCCTCAGAAGCAGTTTAGATTTTGCATAGCAACTTGTGTCTAGGCACACTCATCTGTACACCCAGGCCCTTCCCTTTGCTAGCCCAGCCTCCCCCTTTGTTAGGCCACCTGTAGCAACCCCGCCCCTGCCCCAAGTAAGCTGGGGGCAGTGCTATACGTTCCTGAACTGCCAAGCCCTGCCTGTGCCCCATCAGCTCACTCCGCGCTAATGACTTCTGCTTCAGCTTCCCTTGCAGCCTCACTGCGTGCCCCTTGCAGGCTCACTGTGTGCCCCTGGTTGGGGACACTTGCTGGTAGGCCCTGGGGCTGGCCCTGTCACCCCACTCCCACAACACTGGCTGGAGTCCTGCTCCGAGCCAATGGTCCGCCCGGCCCCCTTCCCAACATCCTGGCCTAGAGACTACTCCTAAAGGCCAGCTCCTCTGCCCAGTCAGGGCCTTCTTCCCTGTTTCCCTCTCCTTTGCCAAAATAAGCCTCCCAAAGACCTTCCCAGGGCACATCCCCTAAGCTCTCCTTTGCACTCCTCGGAGGAATGGCAAAGCACAGGCAGCTCAGAGGATGGGCTGCTCCAGCCCTTCTTTTGTCACATGATCACAGGGCCACATCATTGCCCACCCCCTGTCCTGTTGTCCCTCTGCTGTATTTCCCCCATGCCCTCCCCCTAGGTCTCCGCCAAAAGGCCACCTCCTCAGAGGCCCTGCCCTGCTAGTCCTCCTGGACCCTGCCTGATTTCCCTCATGGTGCTTCCACCCTGCTGGAAACACCTCCTTTGTATGTGGGCTGATGGCTGTGACTTCTAGTGCCCTTGAGGACAGGAAGATTTTCTGCTCTGTTTACACCCTTATCCCAGCACTGGGACACAGTCAGAACTGAGTAACATCTGCGGAATGAAGGCGCACTTTGAGTCTGCTGCATTAGGGGGTCGAGGGGTGCCCAGGCTGGGCTTGGGTGCCTACCCCTGGGAAGACACCCAAGCCCAGCACCCTTTCCACCAGGCCACAGACAGAGCAAGCTAGCATTTAACTCCATTTCATAGTTCATCTTACTGTCTCAATACGAAGGGAATATAGATTTTTCACGTCCTAGAGCAAAGTAAGGTTTTCCCTTCTAATTATTTATATAAATAAAAAATGTAAGTTGCTTTGAAGTACCCCATAAATTAAACGACAGTACAGGCAAATACCTGCAAGGACGAAAACCCTCAAGGGACCCCCTGACGGAAGATACAGACCTGGGCTGTCTCCCCACGCCCGGCCGAGCCCTTGCCCCTGCTCCTCAGGGATGTGTCTGACCCTCTGCACCGCACCCGGAGGCAGAGTGTGCAGTCCAAGGTGTGCTCTCTGCAGGCTGATGCCCGCCCGCATCCCAGCAGCAGTTCCTGCTCCAGCTCACCCTGGGGCTGTCTCTAGAGGAAGGAAGTCTTCAGTCTCCTCACAGTGTCAGCTCAGACACGAGACCTCCCTGACGTCGGCCCCAACCTTTCCGGAGCAGGCACAGTCTGGCACTGCCTTCCTCACATTCCCAGAGTGGCAGCTCGTGGTATTTATTTACTTTGCCTTGTGTGAGCCCCAGGGCCTTGGTTCAAGGGCAGGCCGCACACTGCAGAACCGCAGTCCTGGCTGTTAAAATCCAGAAGCACACTTCATTAGTTGACAAAAAACAGCTGCCTTATGGTCCCCAGTCTTGCTCAGGAGGACCCCAGGATACCCCCATGATTCAAAATTATCCGCAGGTGCAGAGTGACAGCTGGCCCCTTTGTGAACGGTTGGTGTTCAGAAAAGAACAGTGTTAAATGTCTTAAACACCCCCCACCCCTGTGTGCACTTGTTCTGTGAGCATCCTTTGAGCAGGGCTGGGGTGAGACCTGATGGGGAAGGACACTGCTGAGGAAACAGACTCGTCAATGGACCAGTGTTCCGGACACACAGCCAAGGGAACTCCTGTGTCCAGGAGGAGCACAGCCGGCCAGGCAGACACAGAGCAGTCACCGAAGGATCTCGCAGGCCGTGCAGAAGAGATCAGGTTGGACCACAGGCGATGAGGCATCCCCGAAAGATTTTTTTTTTAACTTGAGGAAAACTTGTGCTTCTGCTCAGTCTCAAAAACATTTGGACATTATCCCTTCAAGCATCTCTGTTACTGCCTCAATCTCAGCTTCAGAACTCCCGTATCAGAGTTTTCCGCATGTTTGTTCTTAACTCAGATAAAGAGGCACCCTGGGCTGCGTTTTGGGTAAATTCCTCAGCACTAGTTCCCAAACTACTATTTCTCTTTGATGACCTTCTTTGTTTGACCATCTACAGAAGTTTTACAGATACTACCTTCATGACGCTATTCTGAACCTTCAGAATGTCTAACTGGTCCTCTTTCACGTCTCTGTGCTACCGTAGGCCGTGAGATGGAGCACTGGGGAGTCTCCTGCAGTGGCCAAGAGGGCAGGCAGGGGTGGGGGGAGGGCCGAGGCGCTTTCACTGAGCTGGCAGAAAGCTAGAGCTATGAATAGACAGGGCCCAAGTGCGTGGAAAGCTAGAAAGATGCATGGATAGGCCCTGAGCACACCAAAAGCTGGAGAGATAATTGGACAGGAAAAAATCCCTCCCCTCCCCACCCTGTAAGAACCTTGGGCTTGAGCAGGAAGACTGAGATGGTCTCTGGGACGGGAGTCCCCCACTGCCCCGGGGTGTGCGGCACCTGAATAAACCCTTTCCCTTTGCACCAGCATCTGGCTCACGATTTTAGCTTTTGTGGACGCAGGCAGCCGAACCTCTGTGTTGTCTGGTTCTATCCCTGTCTATACTTGTCCCTTTTAATTCCTGTTTTGATTTCATAACTGTTTATTCTGTTCCTGGATGTCATTCCTCCATTTTATCTTAACGGGCCCTGTTATGGATTGAATAGTGTTCCTCCGAAAAGCCAGTCCTAGCCCCCAGGATCTTAGAATGTGTACTTGGCCTTACTTGGAGGCAGTTACTGCAGATGTAATTAGTTAAGATGAGGTCATTTGGGTGGGCCCCTAATCCAATATGAATAGTGTCCTTTTTATAAAACGGGAAAACTTGGACATCCTGACAGGCACAGAGGAAGACAATGGGAAGACCAGGAAGTGGGCCCCGTGAAGAAGGAGGCAGAGACTGGCGTGATGCATCTGTAAGTCAGGGAAGGCAAGGGCTGCTGGCAGCACCAGAGCCAGGAGACCGGCATGGAGCAAGTTCTGCCTCGGGTTTCAGAAAGACCAGCCGTGGCTTTGGCTTGCATCCAGAATTCTGTGTGGCAGAAGCCACCCACTACACGACACCCCATTACAGCAGCCAGCAGCAGGAAGCTACCACAGATCCTCACTATCTCTTATTGCCCAGACACTTCAGGTGACCCTGGGTGTGGTTTTGTGGTGGCCGTGCTGAGCACCGGTTTTGGAATTCAGGTCTACAGACAGGTCGGGTGGCAGCGCTTTTTCTCCCTGCCTCGCTCTCCCTCCCCTGTCCAGCAGTCTGTGCTGTCCCATGCCCTGAGGCCTACGACAGAGCCTCGACTGGCTCTCATGCAGGCGCCAGGACTCCAGCTCCACAGTGTTAACAGATTTCACCTCTGGCCGGTGGGCAGCTTGGTCCAGCCCTGGCCGTACTGCTGTGCCCACTCCCTTCATCCTTCGGCAGCTTGGAAGGTGGCCCTGCCCTCCAGCCGTGGAAAGCAGCTTCTCTTTTCAGCCTTCTCTTAGGGATCAAGAAAGCCCAGCCTACCCAGGCTCCCACAGTGGGCCTGGGTCCTATTCCTGCTTGTTATGGCCCCTGCCACCCGCCAGCTCCCTCTGCTGCCTCTGAATCCAGAGTTCAGGGGATGCACAGCTGCAGGTCCCCGATGACCTTGAGTTTCGGAACCATTTCTGGTCCATGGCAATGTCTGCCTCGTTTGCAGAGCAGCTCTGCCTTTTCCATCTCTGAATATGCATTTAGGGGTCAGGGAAGGAGGAGGGCTGGAATCCACTGGCAAGTTTTAAGCGAAGAGTAGAAAGATCAGTACTGTAGCCACTCACTCTGGCTGCAGCGTGGACACAGCGGGGAAGGGAAGCAGGGGTGGGGGCCACATAGCAGCCTGCACAGGCAAGGATGGCAACTTGGAATGGGGTCATGGAACTGTTTGAGAGACCTAAAGAAAAACTGGTAGCTCCTGGTGATTCTGGGGAGGGCACAGCAAGGAGTGGGCAGGTCAGGACTGCTGACCTGGGCTGACAGGTTTTTGTGAGAGAGGGAGGGATCAGGGCGTGTGGGTCTGGGCCGGCAGGGAGAGCTAGCACAGGGCCAGTTTCGGCTACGCTGAGCTGGAGTATCCAGAACATCTAAAACGAGATAACAGGCTGGAGACTGCAACAGTGACGTCTGAGCTTGAATTTCACCTCCTCTGCAAGGGTCTCCCTGACTCCTCATGTGGGACACTGTCCAACAGGCCCTGCGACCCCACTCCCCTCCCCTGTCTACCTGTGTTCAGGGCCTGGCCAAATGACTGCGCCAATGGCCACGTGGCTTCCAGTTTGATTAGTAAGCTCAGGTTGCCACAACAAGTATCACAGGCATGGCGGCTTAAACAACATTTACTTCTTACAGTTCTGGAGGGAGGCTGTAAGTACGAGAACCAGGTGCCAGCAGGGTTGGCTTCTTCCAATGGCTCTCTCCTTGGCTTGCTGGTGGCCACCTTCTGTCTTTGTCTTCACATGGCTGTCCCTCTGTGCGTCCGTCTCTTACTCTCCTCTTTTACAAGGACTCCCGTCAGACTGCATCAGGGCACACTAATGAGCTAGTTTTATCTTAACTTCCTCTTTAAAGGCCCTATTTCCAAATAAAGACACGTTCTGAGGTATTGGGGGGCCAGGACTTCACCATGAATTTTGAGGGACACAGTTGGGTCACTGGGAGGCACCAGCAGAAGACAGGCAGAGGTCAGGGTGTTTATTTATTCCCAGCCCTGTCCCTGCTGGCCTCCAGGTTTGTCAGGGACGGAGTTTCCTTCCCTCCAGCCCACTGTGTGAGAAGCCCCTGCAGCCCTAGCTCTCACTGAGCTCTGGCACCTTGGCTCCCCCCCAGCGCCCCAGCCTGGGGCCAGCAGTGGTCAAGGATTAAACAAACTGTTCTGTTTGTCTGCAATTCCACTGAGCAGCAAAAAAGGAAGGCTCTATTGATACATGCAACAACTCAGCTGGATCTAAAGCCCATTATCTAGAGTGAAAAAGCTAGTGCTAAAAGGTCACACATACTGTATGATCCCATTTACATACCACTCATGAAACGACAGAATTACAGAGACAGAGATCAGATGAGCTGCTGCCAGGGTAAGGAGGCAGGAAGGAGGTGAGCTATAAAGGGGCCACAGGAGGCGTCATCCTGGTCTCGACTGGCGTTGGATGTGATAAAAGGGCCTATCTCTGTCTTCTCTCTCTCCCTCTCTGTGTCTCTATCTCACGACACCCACCCTGGGAACCCAGACACCATGCTGTCAGCGACCCCCATGCTCCTTGGTGCAGGTGTTCCAGTTAACAGCCTCAGGTAGACCCCAAAGTGACAGCAACGTGATCAAGTGAGACAAAGGACTGAAGCCTCCATGACTCTAGCCCAGCACCAGCCTCCCAGGCTTCCAGCTGTACAGTCCCGGCCATCCTCCCCCGGACGGGCTGCGAAACATAACACAGGAATTGGCTGTTTTAAGCCACTGAGGTTTGGAGGCTTTGTTCTCAGGCCGAGTCAACCCTCCTCCCTCCTCTGAACGGGGCCTGCTGTCTGCGGAGCGTTTCCCATTCTGCTTGCCTGCACACATCTGTCAGCTCTGCCTCCTGGTGAGTGGTGGGCAGGGCAGGCTCTGTGTGTGAGCAGACTACAAAGTCTCCTTGCTTCCTCCTCAGCTGGAAAACCCTGCATGTTGGACTCCCTTACACACATGGGTGAACAAGGTAAAACTTCCTGAGGGCACACTCCGCTTTGGGTGTGTGCATAGCAGTATCCTGGCCAAGATTCCCTCCAGGAGGGAAGGAACACACTATCCTGTCGATGGCCTTCACCCTCCTATCCCACCTCAGTCCTGTGGTCAGCTCTGCTGGGGGAGGGGCTGGAAAACCCACCCCTGAGAAGCTGGAAAAGAGCAGCCTGTGGGGCCCTGCCCGATGTCCCCAAACCACACGGCAGCATCCCGGGCAAGGGAGCAGGTGGTCTGTGGGCCCGCAGGGCTGAGCCAACACACAGTAGGGGTCGAGGTGAGTGACACAAGGCAGCAGACCAAGCTCATCACCAAGAAGGACTCCCACCCTGAGGCCCACCTCGACCAGGACCTAGAGGGCCTCCGGGCCTGGATATCTGCAGATTCAGGCCAGGATGGTCAGAATTTCAAAGGCCACCTCCCCTTGGTGCTGCAGAGATTTGTCAGCCTCTCGGGAGACCATGCAGAAATCTTAACAGGTTTTCTGGGAGGAAGATCCAGGGGATGCGAATAAACCACGTTTTCCTTCATTACAGTGGGAAATGCTTGTTCCCTGCACACAAATGGGATGCTAAACAGCAATTCTGCTGACCCGCGAGGAGGGCCCACAGCGGCAGGAAGGAGCCATTTTCAGAAAGGGGTCCTCCTGTCGGTCTGGATGGTGGTCAGGGGCACCGGCTGCTGGGATCACGCCTGCCTGGTCTGGAGCTGGGAGAACGTACTTTCTCCATCAACCTCCTTCATTGCCAGCCTAGCTCACAGGAAACGCTGCCACTAGTCATGTCTGCTGTAGCAGGGTCACTCCCCTCACTCATGCCAACCTCAGGGCAAAGATGCAGACTTGACCTAGAAACCCACTTCCAGCAAGGCCACAGGGTCCCTGGGCCTCAAATGTTACTAGCTAGAGAATGACCAGGCTCCCCATGACGAAACCACCCCGGGCAGTGTCATCCTGACGAGTTTCTAGACCTAGGCCCTGAGGTCCTGACGATTACATGAGGTAGTCAGGACGTGGAGCCCGATCTTAGAGACAGGAGGCTGCGGTTCAGAGAGGCGTCAGGCCAGGCACGGACCAGGTTCTGACATCCTGACTTTTCCAGGTGGGCACATTGAGATCCAAACAGAGCACGGAAGAAGGTCAAAGCCACACAACCTCGTGTGGCA
Source organism: Macrotus californicus (assembly GCA_007922815.1). Lineage (NCBI taxonomy): Eukaryota > Metazoa > Chordata > Mammalia > Chiroptera > Phyllostomidae > Macrotus > Macrotus californicus. The sequence goes on from VMDR010004204.1 coordinate 38,964, forward strand.
GCTGTAGGAGCTAACATTCTGAGCAGCTGTTTGATGGACATAGTTAGCGAACTGATGTCACATCAGGGCTGTGAAGTCCAGCCCTGCTCTACCCCAGCCCCTCTCTCCCAGCCTGCATGCCCAAGACAGGCACCTGGGAAGTGAAGACGCTTCTGTCAGCCAGCTGCAGGTCTCACTCCACTTCGGACCTCATAGCAAGCCAATTCCTCACGCTTTAGCACTGGGCTAGCTGTGAGGCCTGTGGGAGTGGGCCCTCCGGTCAGTAGAAAGGGGGAATCCTGGATTCGAAGGGCCCGAGTGACCTGCTGAGGTCACACAGCAGGATCAGAGTGTGGTGCCTGCAGCCTAATGTCTGGACGCAGAGATGTGCCTTGCCTGACCTGACCTGGCCTCTCCGTGGGGAGGGGCCTGTCCTCTGCCTCCAAGAAGACCTGCTACTCGTAAGAACGCAGCCTGCAATGACAAAGAGGGCGACTCCTGCCCAGACAAGAATCTGTGGAGAAATGCCAAGTCCACCCAGAAATACCCGAGGCCCAAGTGGTCTGCTCTCTCTAATTCTGACATCTGCTCGTCTCCCCACAGATGACTTCTGCCAGGTAGTGCTGTGGTCAGCAGGCGTACCCAGACATGAAAAGTCGATTTACGCCCCATGTGTGAGACCCCTGCCCCAAAGCATATGCCCTGCATCTTGCAAACATAAAGCATTTAAATGGCGACTTCAAGGCTCCTGCAGGCTGATCGCCTGCCATCTTCCCGGGGAGCCTATGCGGCTCATGCCCTGGCCTGGGCAGTATAGGCAGCCCCCACGGGCACGGGTCTGAGAGATCACCAGCCGCGGCAGGCATGGGGCAGGAAGGTGTGCCCCAGCAGTCAGAAGCATGTTCAGCGCCGGTGTTTCACAGGACTCAGCACCCAGATGGCGTGGGCCTGCGGGCATATTCTGCAGACAGTGGGAGTCCTGTCCCTGACACTCCGGGCGGCGTGGGAAAACGCCCGCGTCGGACAGCAAGGGTGGCACGGGGAGTGTCTGCAGCTGGGGTCGTGACACAGACACCTGGCTCTGAATTCCGGCTCTGACCCCCGCTGGCTGCGATTCTGGCCAAGTCACTTCAATCGCCCAAGCCTGTGCTCCTTGGCCATAAAATAGGGTTAAAAATACCCCCATAACATTCTGACGTGGGGTACGTTAAAGCTTACGCCCCACCCCGGGATGCCAGTTAACGCGCCTGGAATGGGCGTTCCTGCTCTGCTGAGGTAAAGCAGATCTCCACATTTTCTGCTACTGGGTAAGAAACGGCGTGCTGAGGAAAACAATGTACCAGGAGGGGCTATACTAAGATGATAGCGTCCATGCTCTGAGAAGGCTGATAGGTCACTTTTTTAGTGTTTTATCTTCTTTGATAACAAAAAAACATACTGATATTAAAGAATACGTCCTATCATTTGTGCATTAAACAGCCATGTGCTGCCTGCTTATGGCACTGGGTAGATGACAGAAAACAGGCTGAGACCAGCCTGGTGTCACTGGGGTAGGGGTGGGGGCAGGTCCCTGGCACAGTGTGGGATGGGAAAGGATTAGGGAGCCAGAAGACTTCCTGGAAGAAGTGATGCCTGACCCCTTCTGAGAGGGGGGGAAGTCATTTGATACGGTCCTTGTGGAGACACTTGCAGGTGGACATGAGATGTTGGGACTCAAGCCCTGGCTGTTACAACCCAGAAAACGTGACAGGTCTCGAACCTCCATCCTCTGGCATGTGCCTCAGCTTCTTCCCTGGGGACACCGCCTGGGAGCACATACAAACCTCTCTCCAGAGTAATGTCCCCCTTCTAAACAAGGCACCTCACTCAGGACATCATGGCCAGAATCTAAGATTCTCCAGCAGCCTGGTGAGGCTGGACTCCTTACGCTATCTTATAGCTGAGGAAACTGAGGTTTAGAGAGCTCAGGGGCTTGTTCAAGGTGACTCGGGGCACAGACCCAGACCCAGACCTGTGGGTACAACCGCTGCCCCCCTGCCTTTCACCACCTGCTTTCAGGCCTGCGTTTCAGCTTCCCTCCCGACTGCAAAAACTGCCCCTTGGCAGCTCTCCCATTCAGTTTTTGCTCGTCTGGTCAGCCCCGGACTCTGGGCGGCACGCTATCTGCTCAGGCGCTTACATAGGCTTCCTTTGTCAATGCCTGTTGTGGCCACCTGGAATCCGAGGCTGCCCTAGGAACCTCCTGCTCCCAAATGTCACCCCTTCCCAGACCTCTCTGCCCTCAGCTGGCTGTCCACCTGCCCCCGAGGACCCCCTTACCATCCAGCAACGGGGATTGAGGGCAAAAGCAATCCTACAAAATTCTTTTAATTCCCCCAGTTTTATTGAGGTATAATTGACAAATAAAATCATATGTATTTAAAGTGTACAATGTGATGATTTGAGAATATATATTTATTTACTTACCACAATCAAGCTAATTACACACACCCATTACCTCGCATCCACACCTTGTGGGGGGCTGTTCACAGTGAAACTCGGAAGATCTCCTCTTTGAGCGACCCGCACTGCCAACGAGAGCCACCCTGCGGTCACAGATTCGCAGACGCCACTTGTCTCACAACGGAAAGTCTGTAGCCTGTGACCGACAGCGGTTTCCCCACCCCACCAGCCCACCCCCGGAAGCCACCACTCTACTGCCTGTACCTGAGTTTGAACTCCTCCTTTCCTTTTGGATCCACATGTAAGTTTATCCGTCTGACTGACTTCACTTAACACAATGACCTCCAGGTTCAAGGTGACCTCCAGGTAGTCACAAATAGCAGACTTCCTTTTTTTCTGGCTGAATAATATTCAAAATGACTAACATAAGAAAACAACCTAAGTGTTCTTTGATGAATGAATGGATTTTTTTAAAATGTGGAACACGTACACATTGGAATACTACTTGGCCTATAGAATTCTTGAAAAACACACACTTTACCACTTAAAAGCAATCTACCAGGTTGCTTCAACTGTGTGAGAAACTATGCATAGAAAACAGACGGGATTCCAGTACTGCTGTAAATAATTGTTGTTCTACACAACTGAACATGCTATACAGGACCCTCCCTGATCTTAGCTCATTTCACTTTAACCCTGAGCATTATTATTGTGGTTAACTCTGTTCTCTCTCACACTATGTCTACTTTCCATCCTTTACTCTCACCACATCTCATCATCTAACCTTACACAAACGCTCTGTTCTCTGAATTCAGCTCACAATCCCCCTTCCCTCTACAAGAGTCTTATCTCCCTTCACCTTTTATGAAAAGTGTCTAGTTGGGTGAAATATCACAGTTAACGCTATACTTGTCCAAAGAATCTCCTATCTCTTCTCTACTTGCTGGTACTTTAAATCCCATAAAATACTCTCCTGCTGTCTTAATCCCTTTTGCCTACCCCATGCCACTGATCACACACAAGAATAGGCAGGAGCTGTGAACATCAGTATACCTGCTGGAGGAGAAAAACCACCAACAAAGGAACCACCAAAAGGTACAATCCCGAGTCCAACAAGAGAGTCCACACAAACAGAAGAAAGGGCAAACCTAGACTGTTCAGTCAAGGAGATCAGAGACCACACCACTGAACCTCATAGAATTCCTACCATAGAAGTTCACCTACAAAGACAGCTAGCAAAGTGAAATATCAGGAAGTACAGAAAGAAACAAAAAGAGTCACTAAAATGGGAAGACAAAAAAGAACATGCAGCCAAAAGGAATGGGAGACTCCCCACTAAAAGAGATAAATGAAATGGAAGTAACTAAACTATCAGATATAGAATTCAAATTAATGGTTATAAAGATGCTCAAGGAGCTCACAGACAACTACAAGGAACTGAGTGAGAACTACAACAGTAGGAAACAGGAAATAGAAACTATAAACAAAAACCAGGGAGAAATGAACAATAAAATGTCAGAAATAAAAAACACATTAGAGGGAAATACAAGCAGGCTAGATGAAGCAGAGGATCAAATCAGTGAATTGGAGGGAAAGGTAGAAAAAAACTCCCAGATAGATTAAGAAAAAAAAAAGATACTCAGAAAGAACGAACAGGTGGTAAGGGAGCTGCAAGACAACATGAAATGTAACAATATCCGTATAATAGGTATACCAGAAGGAAAAGAGCAAGGGATAGAAAACCTGTTTGAAAGAGTAATAAAGGAAAACTTCCTTAATTTAATGACAGAAAAAGTCACATAAATCCAGGAAATACAAGAGAGTCCCAATCAATAGGAACACAAAGAGGCCCACTTCAAGACACATCATAATTAAAATGGCAAAATTCCAAGACAAAGAGAGAATCTTAAAGGCGGCAAGGGAAAAACAGAAAGTCACATACAAGGGAGCCCTGATAAGGCTAGGAGCTGATTTCTCAACGGAAACGCTCCAAGCCAGAAGAGATTGACAAGGAATATTCCAACTAATGAAAACCAAAGGCCAGCAACCCAGACTACTCTATTCAAGGCTCTCAATTAAAATGGAAGGCCAAATAAGGAGCTTTCCAGACAAAAGAAGCCTCAAAGAATATACTGCCTCCAAACCAGCTCTGCAAGAGATGCTAAAGGGTCTGCTTTAAGAACAGGAAGAAAAACAGTGAAAGAGAGAGGAACACAGGTATGAAAAAATAGCAATGAATAAGTACCTATCAGTAATAACCTTAATCAAAAATGGATTGAATGCTCCAATCAAAAGACATAGAATAGCTCAATGGATGAGAAATAATGACCCACACAAATGCTGCCTTCAAGAGACCCACCTCAGAACAAAAGACCTACACAGGCTGAAAGTGAAGGGCTGGAAACAAATATTCCAAGCAAATGGACAGGGGAAAAAAAGCTGGGGTAGCAATAGTCATATCGGACAAAATAGACTTCAAAAAAAGGGCCATAAAAAGAGTCACAGAAGGTCACTTCATAATACTCAAGGGAAGAATCCATCAAGAAGACATAAACATTGCAAATATATATGCACCCAACATAGGAGCACCCAAATATATAAGGAAAATCTTGGAGGACTTCAAGAAAGATATTGACAGCAACAAAATTATACTAGGAGGGTTCAACATCCCACTGTTCTTCCAAACAAGATATCAACAAAGATACTGCGGCATTGAACAATGCCCTATATCAAATAGACTTAACTGATATATATAGAGTCTTTCATCCCAAAGAAGCAAAATACACATTCTTTTCAAATGCACATGGAACATTTTCAATGATAGACCACATGATAGGACACGAAACAAGCCTCAACAAATTCAAGAAAATTGAAATCATATCAAGCATTTTCTCCGACCACAAGGGACTGAAACTAGAAACCAACCTCAAGAAAAAAAACCCCAAACACTCAAACTCATGGAGATTGAATAGCATGGTATTAAACAATGAATGGGTCAACAATGAGATTAGGGAAGAAATCAAAAATGTCTGGAAACAAATGAAAATGAACTCACAACAACCCAAATCTTTAGGGACACAGCGAAGGCAGTCCTGACAGGGAAGTTCATAGCGATACAGGCCTACCTAAAAAACATAAAAACATTTCCAATAAACAACCTAACCCTACACCTACAAGAATTGGAGGAACAACATCAAACACAGCCCAGAGCAAGTAGAAGGAAGAAATAACTAAGATCAGAACAGAATTAAATGACATAGAGACTAAAAGGACAATTCTAAGGATTAGTAAATCCAGGAGCTGGTTCTTTGAAAAGAACAAAATCAACAAGCCTTTATGCAGACTCATCCAGAAAAAAAGACAGAGGACCCAAATCAGAAATGAAAGAGGAGAGATTATAACTGATACCACAGAAATACAAAGGATTATAAGAAATTACTACAAACAACTATATGCCAAGAAATTTGAAAACTTAGGTGAAGTGGACAAATTTCTAGAAAAATACAATCTTCCAAAAGTGAAAGAAGAAGAAGGAGAAAGCCTGAATAGACCAATAATAGCTGACGAAATTGAAGCTGTAATCAAAAAACTCCCAACACACAAAAGTCCTGGACCGGACGGTTTCACAGGAGAATTCTACAAAGTATTTAAGGGAGAATTAATGCCCATCTTTCACATATTAGTCCCAAAAATTCAAGAAGATGGAAGACTCCCAAACTCTTTTTATGAAGCCATCATCATCCTAATCCCAAAACCAGATAAAGACACAACAAAGAAAGAAAACTTTAGGCCAATATCACTGATGAACATAGATGCTAAAATCCTTAACAAAATATTGGCAAATCGCATCCAGCAATATGTTAAAAAGATCATACACCATGATCAAGTGGGATTCAGCCCAGGGATGCAAGGATGGTACAATATTCACAAATCAATAAACATAATAGACCACACAAACAAAATGAAAGACAAAAATCACATGATCATATCAATAGATGTGGAAAAAGCAGCAGGTACAGCATCCATTTATGATAAAAACACTCAGCAAAGTGGGAATAGAGGGAGCATTCGTCAACATAATAAAGGCCATATGTGAGAGACCTACAGCCAACATCATACTCAATGGGCAAAAACTTAGAGCTTTCCCACTAAGATCAGGAACAAGACAAGGATGCCCACTTTCACCACTCCTATTCAACATAGTATTGGAAGTCCTAGCCACAGCAATCTGAAAAGAAAAAGATATGAAAGGCACCCAAATTGGAAGGGAGGAAGTAAAACTGTCATTGTTTGCAGATGACATTATAGTGTACAGAGAAAATCCTACAGACTCCACCAAAAAACTGCTCGACCTAATAAACGAACCTGGCAAAACAGCGGGATACAAAGTCAATATTCAGAAATCAAAGGCATTTTTGTTCACCAATAATGAAATATCAGAAACAGAAATCAGGAAAAAAATCCCATTTGATATAGCAACAAGAAAAATAAAATACCTAGGAATAAACCTAAGCAAGGAGGTAAAAGACCCGTACTCAGAAAACTACACAACACTGAAGAAAGAAATTAAAGAAGACACAAACAAATGGAAGCATGTACTGTGTTCTTAGATTGGAAGAATTAACATCATCAAAATGTCCATACTACCCAAGGCAATTTATATTCAATGCAATACCTATTAAAGTACCAATGGCATATTTTATAGATAGAGAACAAACACTTCAAAAACTTATATGGAACCAAAAACAACCCCCAACAGCTCTAGCAATTTTGAGAAAGAAGAACAAAGCAGGAGGGATCACAATACCTGATATCAAACTGTATTACAAGGCCGCTGTAATCAAAACAGTCTGGTACTGGCATAAGAACAGACACACAGACCAATGGAACAGAACAGAGAGCCCAGAAATAAACCCAAGTCTCTACAGTCAATTAATATTGACAAAGGGGGAAGAAGCATAAAATGGAGCAAAAATAACCTCTTTAATAAATGGTGCTGGGAGGGCTGGACAGCTACATGCAAAAAAATGAAACTCGATCACCAACTTACACTATACACAAAAATAAATTCAAGGTGGATAAAAGACTTAAATATACGTTATGACACCATACAAGTCCTAGAGGAAAACATTGGCAGGAAAATCTCTGATATTCCCACGCAGCAACATCTTCACTGATATGTCCCCTAAAGCAACAGGCATAAAGGAAAGAATAAACAAATGGGACCTCATCAAATTAAAAAGCTTCTGCATGGCTAAAGAAAACAGACTGGAAATAATGTTAACAGCATTTACTTCAGCTTAATGGAAACCTGTAATGTTTATTTTCTTTTTTCTGCTTTCCTGGACTTTCTAAATCTGAAAGATGAAAACACATTACTTCTATATCCACAAACAACAACTTTTTAAAAAAATTATATTTTATTTATTATGCTCTTACAGTTGTCCTGACTTTTCTCCTTTTGCTGTCTCTCCACCCAGCAACCCCCTACTCCCTCAGGCAACCCCCCACAATTGTTCATGCCCATGGGTCATGTGTATTAAGTTATTTGGCTACTCCATTTCCTACACTGTACCTTACATCCCTCTGGCTATTTTTAAACTACCTAATTGTACTTCTTAATCCCCTTACCTCTTTACCCATTCCCCATACCCCCTCCCATCTGGCAACCATCAAAAAGCTCTCCATATCCATGATTCTGTCTCTGCTATTCTTGTTTGCTTAGTTTGTTTTTTACATTCAATTGTTGATAGATTTGTATTTTTTGCCATTTCATTGTTCATAGTTTTGATCTTCTTTTTCCTAAATAAATCCCTTTAACATTTCATATAATAATGGTTTGGTGATGATGAACTCCTTTAGTTTTTTCTTGTCTGGGAAGCTCTTTATCTAAGTGATATTTTTGCTGGGTAGAGCAATCTTGGCTTTAGGTCCTTGCCTTTCATGACTTTGAATATTTCTTGCCAATCCCTTTTAGCTTGCAGTTTCCTTTGAGAAATCAGCTGATAGTCTTATAGGAACTCCCCAGTAAGTGACAATCTGCTTTTCTCTTGCTGCTTTTAAGATCCTCTCTTCATCTTAACCTTTGGCACTTTAATTATGATGTGTCTTGGAGTGTGTCTCTTTGCATCCATCTTGCTTGGGCCTCTCTGTGCTTCCTGGACTTGTATGTCTATTTCCTTCACCAAATCAGGGAAGTTTTCTTTCATTATTTTTTCAAATAGGTTTCCGATTTTTTGCTCTTTCTCTTCTCCTTCTGGCACCTCTATGATGCGAGTGTCAGACCTCTTGAGGTTGTCCCAGAGGCTGCTTATACTATCCTCATTTTTTTATTCTTTTTTCTTCCTGTTGTTCTGATTGGTTGTTTTTTGCTCCTTTATGTTCCAAATCATTGATTTGATTTTCAGCTTCATCCACTCTACTGTTGTTTCCCTGTAAATTGTTCTTTATTTCAATTAGTGTATCCTTCATTTCTGACTGGATCTTTTTTAGGCTGCTGAGGTCCTCACTAAGTTCCTTGAGCATCCTTATAACCAGTGTTCTGAACTCTGCATCTGAGAGATTGCTTGTCTCCATTGAATTTAGCTCTTTTTCTGGAGCTGTGATCTGTTCTTTCATTTGTTTCTTTGGGTCATGTTTCTTTGTCTCCTCATTTTCGCAGCTCCCTGTGTTTGTCTGTATGTACGAGGTAGAGCTGCTTTGACTCTGTGTCTTGGTAGAGTGCTCTAATGTTGTAGCACAGCCTCCCCTATCACCCAAGCTGGGTACTTGAGGTGCACCCTTCATGTGGGCTCCATACACCTTCCTCTCGTAGTTGAGACTTGATTGCTATTGGCAAATCAATGGGAGCGATTTACTCAGGCCAGTCAGCTGCAAGGATTGGGTGTGATCACTGACCACCAACCTCCACCCTCTGTGGAGCATCAGCTGTGCAGGGGTAGGGTGGTAGTGCTCCAACATGGTCTGTAGCTGTCCACTGAGTGTACTGGCCCTTGGGTTTCTTGGGTGGTTCAGGCCCAGGTCGGCCCCTACCCCAACAGCAACTTTTAAAAAAGGACTTTTGTCAAATTTCAAGGTTAGGGCCTGTTTCAGATAAGGATGTTGACATGGTGAACTAAGTGCCCAAGGTCTGGGCTGATGGCCAGCAGGAAAAGGATTGAACCCAAAATTTGTCTGACTCCTGACTGACAGGTTACTGTGAGGCCGAGATAGGACTAAAAACCACTCTCTTCCTCTCTCAAGGACTGGGACTGCTTTCAGGGGTGATGGTAGAATAAGAAGGGAGATCAGCATGTAGGGCCTCCACTTCAAAAGCCAGCCCAACATCGACACTTTACACCTTCACAGACACTGTTGCGCTGTTTCATTTCATTTGTTCTTGTCAGTTACTGCCTTGCTGTGTGATTGTGGGTGAGACCCTAGATCTCTCTGTGCTTCCATGTCCTCATTTCTAAGTTAGAGATGATGATTTCTTGGGACAATCAAATGATACTGTGAGTGTGAGAGAGCTGAATTAACTGTAGAAGGTATAACATGTACCAGAAGACAAAGTCTCTGCAAATGGGGAAACTGAATCAAGGCCACACTCCAGATTTCCTGAGTCCTACCTACTGTACCACTTCAGTAACAAGAAACCACAATTTGACTCACCTTTGGGGGTCCACCTACTATTATCTCATTTAATCTTCACAACAGACCTGTGAGGTGGGTGGTATCACCCCATCGTGCAGTAGAGGGAAGTGATGGTCTTCAAAGAAACAGAAACCAGCCTGCCCAGGGCACACGGCTAGGAAGGGAGGTGACTAAGGTCAAACTCAGGGCCCCAAACTTCCCCCTGCACCCACCAACTCCCCCGGAGCTCCTGTGGGCTATCATGTCCTCCTTTCAAAGCTGTGGGGGAGTCCAGGAGAGGGACAGAGGGAAGGTCTGAGTGAAGAGGACCTCACCTGTGATGGGCAGACATTTGTGGTCACAGGCAGCACCCTGAACAGAGGCACCACGCTTTTTCCCAATGACGACTTCAGACCAAAGCTTTCTCTATACGGGAAACATTTTAATTTCCAGGATTCATGTGAGACAGGGTGCGTTCTCAAGTTCAGCAGTGCACGTCCACTAATTTAGCCTCAGTGCCAGGCACTTCACCTCACTCAAACCTCCGCAAATCATCACTTCATTAAATCTCCCTGTAAGTTTGCCTCAGTTTCCCCAGCACCCCCATACACCCGTCTTTCTGCCCAGGTACAAAGGGTAAATGTCTACTGGGGGTGCCCACAGGTTGCAGAGACTCCTTCCTACCCTGACCATGCCATACTGCAGGCTTGCCAGGGAATGGGGTGTGGACACAGTGAGCATGCAGGCCTGTAAGGGCGTTTGTCCAAGAATGAACAAACCTCACCTCCACAGCAGTGACAAAAGTGCCTTTCACATGCCAGCTAGTAAGGTGCACAGACACAACCTGGCAGGCTGAAAGCCAAATCAGGGAACCCGTGTGCCGGCAAATGGTAAGTGAATGGCAAGGGATTTCTAGTAAACTGCCAGGCAGACTCTGCCCATCAGCTGAGAAAGGCTGGCCTTAGCCATGGGGTCCCAAGTCCAAGACAAAGTCTTCCTTCTTCCATCCTTTCTTCCTCTCACATTCACTCTGCACCCACCCTGTGCTGGGCCCTGTGTGAGGTGTCAGAATATGCCTGTCAACAGGCAGGGAGGGAGTCTGGGGTGGGCGGTGGAGGCTATGGCCCCCTCTCCCCCCATGCTTGTCTTTCCTGCCCTAGTTCCCTGGCCTGTGTGCAGGTCACCCTGGCAGTGGAACTGGGCCCCCCTCAGAGCGGTCCAGCCCCACCTAGCCCATCCATCTGTGGGACCCCTTCCAGGGTGAGTACTGTCCAGTCTTCAAAAGTGAGTAGCTGAGCACTTTCCACTGAAATAGGCCACAGTGATAAGTCCCTGCTGGTCAGGGAAGATCACAAACCCACATAAAGCTCATGCAGAGCTGCAGGGGCTTGGGGCAGCTGCCAGCATCTCCCAGGGCCTTTGGTGTGACTGTGACAAAGCAAAGCCTCAGCAGGCAGCTCTAGCAGCAGAGCCACAAAGTCAAAAGGAATTTGGAATCACAGTGAACAGCCGAGCCACCCACTGCACTGGAAATCCAAGCCGGAGAAGACCATCGTGATGGCAGCGCCCGTATCTGGCTGCACAGTCTGCAAAGCTCTTCATGACTGTTGTCGCATTTCGGCCTCCCACCACCCTAACAGGCAGGCACTGTTCCTGCGCTCCGCTTACAGAGGAGTGAAGTGAGGTTTTGAGATGCGAGGTGACTCACACACACTGCCCGAAGCTAGTAAGAGGTGGTCAATGCTGGGCCTTAGTTTTCTCATCTCCAAAATGGGGACAGCGATGCTTGGCTTTTGGGGGCTTTGTGAGGGCTGCATGGTATAAAGGGGCATGAAAACCCCTTAGCAACATGCCTGGCACCTCCTTACCATGGGCTCAGCTCGTCAGGGCCAGGTCCCTGCCCCCTTCCTGCTATTTTGTGCTGCACAGTCTCCCACTCCCACCCAAGTCACAAATTTTATACAGAAAATGTTTTCTTGCTCCTACTGGCCACTGTCCCCATCTAGCTCAAAATTAGACCCTGTGAAACACGAGGGACCGTTCTCCGCTACAAGTGCATCTCTAGGCAGGATATACCAGACTACGTAGGATATACCAGCCACTCTACCCATCCCAGAAACACCGGACTGATTATAATAAAGCTCACCTGCACCATACCCTGAGGCTATGGCATTGCCACCACACAGCCTAAACATGCCTGATATTCATACACAAGGTGTTTCCCAGCCACCCCGTCTACTCATCCCTCCATCCCTCCATCCATCCACTTTTCCCTCCATCCACCCCTTCCTCCCTCCTTCCTTCCCTCTAGCCATCCCTCCACTCAGCATCTTACAAGCCAATCACTGTTCTAAGGCAGTGGGGACCGAACAGTGAGGACAGAAAAGAATCCCCACCCTAGGGGGCTGATGGACTCCTGGAGGAATACAATAAATAAATTAAAATGTCAGCACACCAATGTCAAGCAGTGGGCAGAGAAGGACATGAAGCTAATGTGACAGGGTGGGGTGAGGCAGTGGGGGAACTGGTAACAAGATGAGGACATTTGCGCCACCCCATTCCATTCCATTCCTTCTTCCCCTACCTCCTGGTTTTCGTGAGCTCCATTATTACTATTACAGCATTCAGGCTTTTAAATTCACATCTTGTTAGTAACTGGATTTCCCAGTCCTTTTGTGTTTAAGTGAATTAAATGTTCACCACCAGTCCTTTATCATAGCTCTTCCTTTCCTAGATGCTTCACTCTGATCCGTGTGCAAACGTAATGCATTTCACCTGGACATCCACCTTTGAGAAGGTCTGCTTGTTGCGTCATCACCAACCGCAACGCTGTGTGACATTCTGCAGAACACACCCCTCAGAAGCTGTGGACATATCTCTATTACTCTCCGGCACCGATATTTCCGCCTCCGTAGGCGATGTGCCCTTTCTGCCTCGGTGCCTGGAAAAGTCTCCCTTTTTTCTGGACTTGGTCCTCTCTTGGCACCGAGGATTCCGATCAAACGTTTCTGGAGCACAGCGGGTGAGCCCACACCACCGGAGCAATTCTTCGCTTCTCCTGCAGTGAGCACCCAGGGACACATCTCCCGAGTGACTGACGGACGGCCGCCTGCTTCCAGAGAGTCGGCCACACTACGGCACACGGTCGCATTTGAGAGCAGCCGCTGCGTGCTCTTCGTCGCCCGCTGGCCGTCTTCTAGAGCCTTTGTCTCCTCTTTTTCCGCTGCAGTTCACTCTGGCAAGGTCTCCCTTCTTGAGATTTTCCCCACTCAGCAGCGCATCTCTGAAGCCTCACAACGTCTCCCTTACGTGTCCATCCCTTAGCAACGCCGCCCTGACCTCCCATCTCCCTTTTCAGCTCCTCCTGGGTTTTGGTCTAATCCCCAGCTCTTCACCCGCAGCATGTAGTGAGCTAGCTTACCGTGTGAAGCAACCATGAGAAAATGTTGTTATATCTTTGAGTTCCTCATTTCGTTTGAGCTGGGATTCTTTTTTTCCTAACATATTACAAAAATTTTCACAAAAAGAGTAACTGAAAAATAGCTTTAGGTTGAATCATATGACGTTGCTAACAGATGATAACCTTTGACTAATGAACAACAGTTTCATGAGTCAACCTAACACTATGAACACTCAGTCATATACTTATTTACACATCATTTTTTCCAAAAAAAAGTCGTCACCAGGATTGTGATCCTTCACTGCTGAGGATTTCAGCACACACCCCCTGAGAACACCGCCCTGTGAGACCACAGCTCTGCGACTCCATGTTGCGTTTCTCACCTGTTTCCCTCTCCGTCTTCCTTGCTTTGTTGGATGTGCGAACGTGTCGGAGCAGACGGCCTCCTCTCAGGCGCGCTTGGGCAGCTCTGCGCGGTGTTGCCTTGGCTTCGATGTGGTGGGCGAGAGCCCTCTCTCTCTCCAGTGGTCTGTTGCCTTCTCCTCAGCACAGCGTGAGGGGTGAGTATCCGGTGTCCCACCACCCTTCCTGAGCCTGAAGGGCTGCCAGCAGCGAGCACAGAACTCAAGGGAACTGTGTGCAGGCCTTGTGAGGTCACCCAAGCTTTACTCTGTCTGCAGCAAGAGGTGGGAACCAAATTCTGAAGCCACACTCTGGCCCAGGGCAGCAACCCTGAGTCATCCTGGTGCTGCCTGCAGAGCCGGAACAGGTAGGGAAGCGGAGGAAGGGCCTTCCGGACATCTCTGCCCTTCACACGAGCGATTCCTTCTGCCTGAACCCTTCTCTCCTCTCACCATCTTTGCCTGCCTAACCTCACTCTATCCTTTAGGGCTCAGCTGCGATGTCACGGCCTCAAAGCCAACCACATTCACCCAACGTGGCTGGAAGAGCCTCCTCTATACGCCCCCTGCCCTGAGAGCTTTCCCCATCACTCTCCTTTTTGCCTGGAGATGTCCGTGATGGACCCTGAAGCTATCCTCTCTCTCTGTGAGTCTGCGGGTGTCTTCATAGCTCAGACCGGGTCTTCATCACACACCTCCCATGCCTAGCACAGTGCCTGGCGCATACTTCAAAATACGTTTTGACACCAATTGAGAAGCAGGTGTTGTCAAAAGAAACCTGCATCACCAACAAAGCGTGTGTATCAAGACTATGTAGAGTCATAAACTGAGTTCTAGTAAAATTAAGAAATTCTGCTCACCATGACATAAATAGAATCCAAAGACAGACAACAGAGTGAAAGAAGACATTCACACTCCATAGATCTCGCAGAGGACTTGTGCCCATTGCCCACATCTTAGGGCCTCCTGTAACTCAGCAACAAAAAAGTCAGAAACACAATAAAAGGCAATGGGAGAGAAACTTGGTCACACATTTCAAAAGGAGGAAATTCTGGTAACTGGGAAACCTCCGACAAGATGCTCCATGTCCTCGGTCACCGGGAAACCGCACATGAACACCCTGAGGTCCCACGGCAAACTGTCGGGGCGGCTAGAGATGGAAAGACAGACAGCCACACCAAATGTCGCTGAGATCGTGGGGCAAGAGTCCTCATTCTGTGCTGGTGGGAATGCAGAAAGCTACTGGAACACCGTTCCTGTGAAAGCCCTCCACAGTGCCAGTCCGAGGCACACGCGCAGCAGACAGGGACACGCGCGTCCACCAAGACACGTAACACCAAACAGCAGTGAAAATGAACCAGTCACAACGACAGACAGAGGTGGGCACCTCGCGCATCACGTTGCGTGAGAGCGGCCGGGTGCAAAGGAGGGACACTATGTGACCCCGTTTACGTCAAGCACAAAAACACTGCAGACTCATCCGTAACTGACGGAAGTCAGGGCACTGGCTGGGAGCCAATGGCTGCGAAGGGGCACGAGGGAGCACCCTGGGCAACCGGACAGGGTGGGAAAAGCAGCGTGTGAACATCAAAACTCAGCAAGTGTACAGCTCAGATGTGTGCCCTTTGCTTCCTGTAAGTATACCTTAGTAAAAACTTTTCAAGTCATAGTCAAAAGCAAAAAAAATGTATTTTTAGTTTATGCATTATGTACTACAACATGTGTGTGTGTGAGCGGGGCAGACGTGGGGCTGGGATCACGGAGAAGCACACAGGTAGATGTGACTGAATAGCTCCCTGCAGCCCCGCCGTGCTGTCACGTCACGTGCCACCCCCCCCCCCACCCCCCACCCCCGGCGGCACTCGAGTGTGTCCTCACTGCCTGCATCAACCCCTGCTTGGCCCGATCTTACTTCCTGGTTGGTAGGACCACACTGGAACGTACGCACCAGGAGAGAACCGACCGTTCTTGCCACTGCTGTCCCCCAGCCTGACACATAGTGCTCAATAAATATCTTCAATGAATAAATCACTGGATATTTAAGGACATCTTTCTCTGACTCACTAAACAGTTTGCCAAATAACACAGCTTTAAAATTCAGGCTTTTAAAAGCATGTAGTAGTTCACCTGGCTGGTGTGGCTCAGTGGATTGAGCAGCGGCTGTGAACCAAAGGGTCGCCAGTTCGATTCCCACCCAGGGCACATGTCTGGGCCAGGTCCCCAGTGGGGCGGCACACAAGAGGCAACCACACATTGATTTTTCTCCCCGCCCCATCTCTCTCCCCTCCCTTGTGCTCTCTCTAAAAATAAATATTAAAATCTTTTTTAAAAATGTATGTGGTAATTCAGAATCTACTGATATCTGGGTGGGTGGATGGCCAGACAGATATACGAACAAAATAAAGAGTGACTGACACAGAACACTAACTAACCCTGGGACAGCCACTCAAGGCTTAGCTGAGCAGGTCAAGCTAGAGAGTAACTCGGGGGATAGCGCCTTCTCCGTGTCAGAGCCTCAGACAACTTCCCTGGAACACACCCTTCAGGGCTTCCCGCTGCTGCAGGGGAAGCACTAATTCCAAGGGCAGACGGGGCCCTTCAGGATCTGGCCACCAGCGCCTTCAACCACCTACCCGTCCCCAGAACTCATTTCAGACCCTAACCTATTCACCCTTCCATGCTGTCCTCTCCCCTCACCCCTTGTCCACCAGGTAAACTGCTATTCACCCCTAACAACCCAGGCGCAGGAACCCCCTCAGATGCCTCCTTTCGTCTCTCTCCGTGCAAGCTCCTCAAACACAGCTCTGCTAAGTGCCCCCACACGTGCTTTCTTGCCTGCCTCCCTGCTCAGCTCATGCCTAACTCACAGGCAGGGCTGGCTAAATGACTTTAAGTAAGGGAACAAGTGAACGGTTTCCGAGACCAAGTGGTGCTTTAGCTTTCTCTGCAGTCACGAACTGTGCTGATTTAAGACAAGCCCCTGACTTCTCTCATGTTCTACCTGCCTCTCCCAGGCTGCCTGCACAAATCCCAGCCTGGGTTTAACTGGCATCGTGCCTCCCTCCTGGAGGATGACCTAGCAGCATCCTCCCCTCAAGTCCTTACTGCCCTGCCATGGAGCTCCTGGGGGTGGCCCCAGGAGGCAAAGGCCACACCTGAAGTCAGACAGAGCAGCTGGGCCAGGCCCACAACGAGGTCAGACCTCAGCAGACCAGCACCCTATGGAGACAGTGTGTGAATAACCATAAGTAGCCAATTCCCAGAATGGAGCTCGCATCCTTGAGCACGACCTACACCAGCAGCCAGACAGCTCCAGCACCATCCGTCAGCGGAAGACCTGGTGGCTGTCTCTGGCTGGGCCCAGATGAAGCGACCAGCTGCACCCAGGGACGAGAGCAAGTGTCCTCAAACTGGACCCACACACATGCTGCAGGTGAGACATCTGAAGCAGAGAGAGACCCCCGCTTCCCAACTCTCCGTGCAAGCATGTGCTAGAGAAATGAAAGGCAAACAGCGTGCACTATTTAGTGCTTCCGTCTGTTTCTCTCCAATCTGCTTAAATTAGCATGGATCCAGTGTGCCTGCCTGCAGTCCCTCATCATGCAGTCCTTTCCTTGAGTTTAGTTAAGCAGCCAGCGAGCATCTGCTGACCAGCTGAGGACTTGTTCCCCAGACCCCTGTGCAGGGGCCAGCCTGCTGGTCAGGACTGGGTGGGGGCCTCCAGACCAGTACAGTGAGGGTGTTTCTGGCTGGGCATTAGCTCTGACTAGCCTGGGTCCATCCTGATGCCCTCCCATCCCCATCCCTGAGTCTGGGCTTGGGCTCTTCCTGCAGATCACTCCTGTCCCCATGTCCTCTCAGGGGAACCACGGAAGGATCTCCAGTAAGCCTGAATTTTGGATCTCTAATTCTAGCAGCCGGGGGGTGGGGGCCTTTCCTGGTCCACAGCTCCCTCCTCCTGACAGCCCAAGGAGGGTGGGTTTGTTCTGTGTGCAGCTGCGTTTGCTCCACCAAGAATTCTCCTCACTTTCTCGCTATCCCGTACGGGGGCCACTTCCCTCTCTCGTGAAAGCCACAGCTCCCTCCCACCCTTCTCCGATCTCATGGGTGCGGAGCAGGGATACCACCCAGGCTCCATGTAATATCCTGCAGTGGAAGTCCACTGAGCAAGGGCATTGCTCTGTGACCTTGAGCAGGTCACTTCATCCCTCTGAGCATCAGATACCAGGCCTTGGCCCAGGCAGGGGTGGCCCAGGGAGAGGTAGCACACCTTGGCCAGTGAACATTAACCTTGCTGGGTTTCAAATCCCAGCCCCATCAGTTGCCAGGGATGCAACGTGGGTGGAATGGCTTTACCTTCACAGTCCTCACTTTCCCCAGGAGTAAACTGGGGGTTTAATAACATCCCCCAACTAGGGGAGCCAATGACGTAGCATGCATATCAAGTGCCTGACACACAGTAAGCAGGTCCTCAATGAAGGAAGATGCCCTTACCCTGGGCAAACCGTGAGGACCTCAGTTCTGCCTGTCTAGCCTCCCATGAGCTCGTGCTCACAGTGCAAGAGGCGGGGGCACCTCCCTGTGCTGCCCTGGAAGGGAACCCTGAACTTCCAACCCCCTCCCCCACCCTGCAGGGGCATCAAACTGCCAGGCCCTGGTTCCCTGGGGAGCAGGAGGCTAATTAGTGCTGAGGGGGACTGACCCCTCGTGCCCCAGCAGCTACTCTAGAAAGTTTCAATTTACACAGATCACTCCAGAAACATCACCATTCTGTCCCCAGTGCCCAGGGGGTTGGCCTGAGGCTGGGCACTGGGGACAGAAGGACCAGAATCCCCTGGACTGCAGGGCCCTTGTGTGCTGTGCTCCCTGTTGTGGCTTCACTATCCAGCATACTCCCTGGCACACAGTAGGTATGCAGCAGTAGGTATGACCGAGTGAACCTGGCCCTCAGGAGCGCCCAGTCGGAGGACCTCCAAGTGGCCACTGTGCACTGGAAATCACAGCCTGGAGACTGAGAAGCCAGCCCGCTGTCATGACTGTGGTGATAGGGCCTCACTGCCCCGTCTTTGCAGCTGAGGTCCTCAGCCTTTGGTTCCTGAACCAGCATGTCCAATAGCACATGCTCCATAAAAATTACTGAGCTAGGAAGGAGGGAGGTGGCACCCCTGACAGAGGTCCCTACTCGTCTCTCTGGGTCCCCACAGACCCCACCTGCTCCCTGACCCAGGTCATCTTACCAGTATCCCAACTCGGTCTGGGGCCCCTCAGGTGCTCATCATCCAATTTCCTTTCAGGAAGAGAATCTTCAGCCATGTCCACTGACATGTCCCTCTCTTGGGGCAGGAGCCCACAGGACTGGTGGACGAGTCACTCTCCTTGGGCCCCAGGAGAAGGTGTAATCCCTTTAGCACATCCCTGAGGACCACTCCTCAAGCCCTGCTCAGTAGACACACACAACTCAAACCGAGCTGCCCAACCTCCAGGACTTTGCCCTTGAACTTTCCTCTTCCTGGAATGCCTGCCCTGACTGCCATATCCTCACAGCCACAATCCCCCCACTCTCGTCGCACGTTCTGACAACCTCTCATGGGCCCGGGCTTATATGAGTGCCTGTGAGCTTCCGGTCAGTCGGCGTGTGTTTGGAACCTCTTTGACAGGCCCCGGTGGGTGGCTGAGAGGGGAACCTCTTCGACAGGCCCCGGCAGGTGGCTGAGAGGGCTGGCTGGCTTTGGAATCAAAGAACCTGAGTCTAGAACCTGAATGCCGCCTCCACCACATTTGTGCTGTGTGACTCAGGGACAGATTCCTTAACCTCTCTAAGCCTCAGTTTTTGCTTCTGTTAAATAGGGACACTATACCTTCTTGCTAAAATTACTGGGAAGATTAAATGAGATGATGTTGTTAGGTAGGATAGATAGCGAACAGAGGCAGGGAGAAGGGATACTTGTCCCACCCACTGAGTCACAGTCCTTGAAATTCTGTGTGCCTTTTCCATTATCTGGGAAAGAGCCTTGTGGTGTCATCCCAGGGCCTGAAAGGCTGAAAAGGGCCCATAGTGCCTAAAGGAAGAAGCCCACTAACACCTTTGGGTACTCACGCCCCATCCTGGAAAGCTAGCACCACCTTTACCTGCCAGTCAATATGAAACGTCTTCACCCTCCCCCATCCCACCAATTGTGTTAAGTCCTCAGGACAAGTCTTGACTTGGCTCTCCTGGCTCTCTGGCCACCAGGCCTCAGGCCACCGGGCCTCTCACCTTGGCCTTTTGCCACTCTTACCTTCACCAACTGTGCCCTGCTTCACCCTGAACCTATGCCTGCCAGCCCCCTCCCCCACCTTAGCTAGGTCTGATCACTTCTAAGAGAACAGACCACCAATAAACCCTGCATGCACGCTAACAGACTCACTGATCTTTAATTCTTTAATGCATTGGCAAGAAAAATTGAGTTTCTGGGAGTTTTTCCTGGAACAATATAAAACAAACTCCTGGAACGGAACCCTGCACACATGAGGCTCTGATAAACCGTGGCTACTAATAACAATAACTATACAATAATAACAACATGATTCTATATGCATGTGGTAAATTTTAATGCATGTAAGTGAATCACACAGCTTAGGAGAAACCCTAAGGCAGCAGCTCAGGCAAACCAGTTTCTGCGATGACAGGCCAGCCAGCTAGGGGAGACAAGTGGGCACCCGCTGTTCCAGGCACATCCATTCTAGATGAGGAGCCCTGTCCCTCAGCCCACTGGAGCGAGGACACAGGATCTGTACAGACAGCCCCTACCCTAGCAGGTCCAACAAGAGTAAAGACACGTTACAAGTGACTGAATGAAAAATAAACAGATGCTTGGGCCTTTGGGCCTTTCGGGAATGGCCATCACCTGACCAGTTGCCCAAACCAGAGACCAGCAACATCAAGAGTGACCACACTCCCAGTCGGTCCAAACTTTGTCAATTCTAGCTCCCCAAACTCTCATACAGGACTCTCCCTCCACCTACACCCAGGGCCCCCTCGTCTCTCCCATGGGCCTCCGCTCCACCACGTCCACCATGCTCTGTCTACACTGTCACTCCCCACAGTCTGCGGGGAAGATCCAGCCCCCACCCCACCAGGTGGTATCAGCCCCCCAAACTTTCACCACGCTGGTCTCTCTGCTCCAATGTCCCTCTCCCAACTCCAAACAGTCCAAACCTCTGATCTGACAAAGGTCTGTCTCAGAGGTCTTTTTCTTTTCTTCATTCTGTATTTTCTCCCTCACTGTACGGCAAACACACCTTGGAGAAATTGTGGGTTCGGGTCCACGTAAAGCAAGCATCGCAATAAAGCGAGTCGTAATCTCTTTGCCGGTGGAGGGTCTTGCCTTCAGTTTGTGAAACAGTGCAACATCTCTGTAGTGCAAGAAAGCCAGGTACACCTACCTGTACATGTCTCGAAAGTCTTTCCATACACTTCACTGAACTATTATTTATGGAATGCCTACGTCAGGGACAGTAAATACTGGGGATAGAGCACTGAAAAAGTGCTTCAACCTTCACAGTTATATTCTGGTAAGAAAGACGGCTAACAGGTAAACACAGGAACCCAAGGAGTGGAATTGCTAGGACACAGAACAGCCATAAATTTAACCTGAGACACTCTGAGGGAGGGAAGACGGCAGCGAGACAGGTGGGAGCAGAGTGCACTTCCCCCTGCGCACGGGTGGAACACCCAGCCAGTCTTCTGAGGAACAGAGAGAAAAGCCAACAGCATCCCAGCTTATATGAAGATTAGAGACCAAAAACTGTAGAGGACATTGAAAAATCAGACGGTAAGGAGAACGCTTCAGGACAATAAGGTGCCTGGGACCAGCGCCTGCTGGGTCTGCTGCAGGATTCTTGGGAGAAAGCCAGGTCAATGGCTCCCTCCCCTGCCAAACAAGGTTTGAGAGGCACCAGGAGGGGCCTGGATGCTTGAAGTCGCAGGGGGGGGAATAAGGATGAAATGGAAAACACACAAGGGTGGTGCATACCCACTGAGACTGTGGACGCTGGCTGGGAAGAGCTGGGCAGTAATGGACCCAGACCTGGTCAGTCCCCGGTATGACCGGAGAGTTGGGCTGTGTGAGAGGCCAGGCACTTGTTTGGAGCGGCAGGCTTGAACAGGAGGAATTTTTCAAAAAGAAAAAGAAAAAAGAAAAAAAGGCACTCAGCGGCTGTTTAGGGAATTCTCCCCAGCAGCTGCCCCATCTCCTGCACCCCTACTCCCCATCCCCCCACCACAGGGGCTGCACTCCCGCTGTAGCGGCTGAGGCCAAGCACTCACACCTGAAGCCCTGGGAACAGTGCACACCGGGTTGGCAGCTGCCAATCCCACCCCAGCAGTAGAGGATCAGCACCCATGTGCCTGACCCACCCCCTTTCTTCACCCAGAGGGACCTCACGCCCAACCCCAGCACCCTGGGCAAAGCAGCAGATCAGGTGCGACTGCATCCGCAGGGCCAACTGACTCTCTAAGAGGAAGGCGTAGACACCCCCCACAGAGGAGAATTGCAGGGCTCAGGCAGTCAGCAGTCCCCACAAAGAATTAACTCAGTGGGAGGGCTGAGCTACCCTGAAGAGACTCTGACAGTCCCTAGCATCTAGGACAGGATAGAGCGAGAAGGTGGTGTGTGAGTTGCCCCTAACTGGTGCACCTCAAAGACAGCAAAACTAGTGGACTGAAGGTGTAGGCTGGGTGCAGAAGGGCACCGGGGGCAGGGCAGTGAACTGAGGAACTGGGCTGGAGGCTGGGCATCTGTGAAGTCTGTGGCTCAGGAAGGGAGAAAAGGGAAATCGGTCTCCCCTCAGCCTGCTGCAGCCAGGAAGACCAGCAGAACTGGTTTGGCCAGTTTGAAGCCAGCGGGAAGCGTTTTTCAATTCCTTCTTCCTTTCTTTCCTTCTTTCTTTTTTTATTCCTTCTTCCTTCCATTCTTTCTTTTCAAATTCCCTCAAGTGAGACAATAAAACCTGGAGCTGTGAAAGGACCAGAGTTAGACCCAAAGAGGGGTCATCCCAACAACTGAGACAGTGAGACAAATCTCATTCTGCTACTCCAGAGAATGTGCAAGTTATTATATATTTGTATTGTTATTATTTTTTTCATTATTCTTACATCTTTTACTTTATTTGTATTTTTTATTTCTTTTCTTTCTGTTTAGTCTTCTTCCCTTGTTTTGTTAAGTTGCATTGTTTGACTGGTTTCCTTTCTTCTCTCTGTCATACTGTATTTTTAATTTTCCACCTTTCACTTCACTTGTGTTCCAACAGCACACTGTTCTAGGTCCTGTACTTCCTGTTCTTGTTATCCAGATCACATACATTCTGTCATATGATTGTTGCTCCATTACTACTGTAAATAACTGCTGTTCCACACAATTGTAAATACTACACAGCACCCCTCCCGAATCTTATCTCACTTCACTGTTTCCTGAACTGTATTACTATTGTGGTTAACGATATTCTCTCACACTCTACACCTATTTTCTATCCTTTACTCTCACTTTACCTCATAGTCTGACCTCCCACAAGCTCACTGCTTTCTAGATCCAAAACTCACAATCTTTGCCCCCACATCAAGAGTCTTATCTTTTTGTCACCTTTTCTAAAAAATGGCTAGTGGGGTGAAAATCATGGTTAACACTATAAATATACCCAAAGAATCTCCTATCTCTTCTCTATGGGTTCGTACTTTAAATCCCATAGAACACACTCCCGATGTCCTAAACCATTTTGCCTTCCCCCTCCAACTGATCACAAAAAAGAGTAGGTGGGAACTGTGAACACCAGCACACCTGCAGCAAGAGGAAACCCAACAGATAACAACAGAAGAAG